>CAJNSZ010000384.1:0-46798 GCA_905329745.1 Rotaria sp. Silwood2 | reverse complement strand
AGATTTTGAGAGATTTTGAGAGATTTTGAAAGATTTTGAAAGATTTTGAAAGATTTTGAGAGATTTTGAAAGATTTTAAAAGATTTTAAAAGATTTTGAAAGATTTTGGAAGATTTTGAAAGATTTTGAAAGATTTTGAAGATTTTGAAAGATTTTGGACGCCAAAATCTGCTTTTTCCCCCTTGATTCTAGTTCAGCCAATTTTTTGAGATACAATAAAATTATCTACTAGTCAGATAGTTTTGACAGTCATTGCGAGCCTACAGTTGGTTTGACCAAATTTCTAATACATATTATAAAATTTATTTCTTGAAATGCAAAGTGTTTTTTTCTTCTCAAAATAAAATTTACTTGAAAAGTGCATTGGCTAATTGGATATGTTGCTTCGTTAAACATCTTTGCAATGTCTGGTAAACATGAATAAGTGGTTAAAAGAATATTTTACTTCACTTGCTGTCATCAATTACACTTGTATGAACTTTAGGTTATAAATGAAGATACGCGTCTATCATCATGGAATATGCTTCAGATGTATTTTTTTGTATGGAAAAAATATTATTATATTCTATTTAAAAAAAATTTCTAGCAAGGATAAATAGAAAATTCATTTTTCTTATCAATATAGATTAAAACAGCTGAAGAATAGTGTGTTGTATTTCTTTTTTATATCAATCTATAAACAATGAATACGACATCAAACACTGTTAGTAGTACTCTTTTGGCTCTACCTTATCAATTGAACATATGTCTTGGCTTATTTATTTGGGTGACAGGTAATATTGGTTGTATTGGAAATATAATTGTATTTAGTTCTCGAAAACTTCGTAAACGAGCTTATGCAGTATATTTATTATGGGAAGCACTGTCTGATTTTATTTATTTTAATTTTCTATTGTTGACACGAATACTTCAAAAAGGATTTCAAATTCCAATAACTACACATTATGAAATTATCTGCAAATTGCGACAGTTTGACTCCATCTGGAGTCATGATGTTTCACTGAGTTTGTTTTCATTTGCAACAATTGATCGAATTTTATCTGCACAACGTTTGAACAGTAAGTTTAACAAAATAAACATCAACTAATTCGATATTTCATCATTTGACTCTACAACACTTTCTATTAAATTTGAATATTTGGAAGGTTAAAATTAGAAGATTTTATGAATCTTTAGCAATAATTCATGAAAAAAATGAATTAAATTGTATGGGCAAAAATAGAGAAAACGAGACATAGACCGCTTTCATTTAACTTTTATTCTCTACAAGAGCTATTTTTCTGAATAAATTCTTTTAGCATAGATTGATTTAAAAATATTGACTCTTTCAACTGGCTATTAATTAAGAAGTAATTAGCGAGTACCTTTTCAACCATTTAAAAAGAAACCTGAAAACTTCAGGATACATTCTACAGTTCGAGCTACATCTATTGTAAATTTTTCATCGAAATTAGATTCAACAAAAAAATCGGTCGTATATAGATCCTATTAAGTACAGAAACGAAATTGTGGACTCGTACTCCATCACATCGCTAACGATAGGTTTTTATTAATAAACCCTCTAAACAAATCTCCATAGAGCTCATTTTTTTCAGAATATCTAGAACCACTTAACTTCCGTAAGCCATATAAAAATTAGGTCTAGGAAAGGTCATTATTCCAAGATTTACATATTTTAATATTATGAGATGACATTGCTAACGAACGAAAATAATCCAAACAGAGTTTATTTTCAATGTTTTTCTGCTTCGCTAAGCATTAGATAAAATTCAAATAGCAGTTTGAACAGAGAAAATGATTTCCAACAAGAATAGAACAAAATAAAAATTATTATCAGATTTTCAAAGATAGAGATTTCAAAAAATCCAAATCATCGTTTTCCAACATACTCAGCAGGTAAATATAGTTTTATTTAGATTACATTGAAATAAATGATTTTCTACAAAATGAAACATTGTCGAGTGCTTGATGACGTATTTTTGGCTGCGATATAGTATTTTAATTGAAGATCGAAAGAATTTTTTTCGAGAGGAAATTGAGAGAGTTTCCGTAAGATTTGTCTATGTCAGCTTTAAGACATTTCAAAGATGATTCATTTTGTAGAAAATTGTTTGTTCTAAGCAGTCTAAAAGTACTATGTTTACCTATTCTAGGTCTTGAACCACTTATCTTATGGATTTCTTGAGTTCCTATCTTTTGGAATCTGATAATAGTTTTTATTTTCTTATATTCTTATTGGAAACAATTTTCTCTATTCAAATAACGACTTGAATTCTTTCTAGGGAGCACATGACAGCGGAAAAAAATTGATAGTAAAGTTTGTTCAATAATTTTGTTACACTCTTTATAAACACATGACCTCTCAAAGAAAAGTCAAATTTTAATGAATTTTCGAAATAAATGTAATATGTATTACTGCGTTTTCTAAGAAATTTTTGCAGGTGTTTTTTTTCTTTTAATTTGAGCAGGATATATTATGCTAACATACGTCATTTGTTACCTTATTTTACAAATATCACTTAAATATAGGATTAATATGCAATATTTGTTTTGATTTTTGTTCTAAATTGGAATGGAAAATTTCGTGTTCAAACAAATTTAGCGCTTTTCTAAGAGAATGGTTTTTCTATCGGGAAAATTTAAACTACTCCTATTCATTTCAAGAAATAACTAAAATTAAGATAAGAGGAAACAGTGAATGGGTTTCTATCATCGGTCGTGAGGTCAGCGCGTCTAGCCACATGCTAATAGAATTTACTCATATTATTAACCAATAGAAGACTAGCAAAGGTTGTTCCCTAATTATCGGCACAGTGAGATTTTTCATAGTTGATGTCTATGTTAATTATCGAAACTCATCACCTATTCATATTTGGGTTAGTTGAATAGTTATCAAATATTTGATGTTTTTCTTCTTTCAGTAAATATAGAGAAATCGCTTTTCTGCTCACTCTCTCATCGTAGAATAGGCCCATATGATAATTACCGAGAAATTACAGTGGTTTTTTTTTCGAAACTAATGTGTCTGCGACACCTGTACTAGCCACACAGTCCAAATCGATCCCAGTTATGAGTTAAATTTTTATTAGAGAAATATATTCTGAAGCTGTTTTTTTTTCTTGTTTAATTTTAATTCTTTCTAATAAATAATTCGAATTTAGTAGTAAACATATTCTGTAATTGTTTATAGCTGGAACGGAAAGTCGTAAGAATTACCAACGGTAAATCGTTGCTAGTGTGAACACATGTGCGATCTGAGGAATCTTACAGAATAGTAGTCTTCGTCCGTTAAGCTTAAGTTGCTAGGCGAGTTTGTAGGGAAACCATTTCTTGTACTAATTTATAGAAACAAGTATTCTTATTTCAATTTTCATTGCTCTGAATCTAGCTTGGACAATGTTTTATTGTGTGAAAGTAGGAAGCCATTACACCTTTGTTTTCTTTTCATTTAAGAATACCGTCAGTGGAGCAATCGTGTAGACTTAGCTTACAAAATGTGTATTACATGTGTACTCTTTTGGTTTTTGTTCTTTTCTCATCGATTTATTTTATATAGTACTAAAAATGGAATATGTACTCCTCGATCAGGCATTTATGCCACTTTTGATAGTTACGTTGAAGCAATTTTTACAGCAATGGGTACACCAATAGTGATGATTGTACTTGCTTTTTTATTGATATGAAGTGTCCGAAGCGTTATTCAACGACGCATTGCTCCTGATAACAATGGATCACTAGTTATCATTGCACAAGGATCAATTCTTCAACAGATCGATGCCCGACTTACATTGATGTTCATATTACAATTAAGTATTGCTATAATGACACGCATCCCATATGCAGTTCAAGTTATCTATACAAATATAACTCAAAATTGGTCAAAGTCAGCTTTACAAATTGCTATAGAAAATGCCATAGTAGAGTTCATTCATTTATTGTCATACACATTTTTTACTTCTAGTTTCTACGTATCGTTTATTTCAAATAGTGCTTTTCGTCGACAATTTAAAAAATTCTTTCGAAAATCACAGCAAGATGATCTTANCATGTTACAAGCAATCAGTTTTTTATCACTTACCTTGCAATTACTAGCCAGTCAAGCTCACTTTTTTATTAGTGTGTAAAGCTTCAATTTCTTCGAAAGGTAGGTTGATTTCTAATAGACACCCATGCAACTTACAGAAAAAAATTACAGTTTGAAAGAGAAATATGGGCGAGATTTTGGATGTGGATGTTAAAAGAACACAAACTTACACTCACAGCTTCACTTATCTTTAAATCTCTGTTTAAATCATAAATATTCGCAATCTATATTTGGATCAATACGAATGATTCTTTGCGATTGATAGTCTGATAAATACATTACGTAGTTATTCGTGAGAATCAAATTGAAAAACGATGAATTTGCCAAAGTAAAATTTCCAATCCGGTTGCCATTACTGTCATATATCTGGATACCGGAACCTTTCATTGAGAACCATCGCTGATCACATTCATCATTTATCAAGTGGTAACCAGCATTTGATAATGCTATTGATTGTGCATTGAGATATAGCGTCTGTGTCCATGACATACTGTTAGTGTTATTCGTACTATAAGAATAGATAGTATTGTTTTTTCATGATGTCACATAGAAGAAACTATCATTTATAAGCGAGAGTCCATGCGGATTTACATAACTAACAGCTATTTCATAAAACCATAAGTAATTTAGTGGTACTTTTCTGGTTCTATTGAAGAATAACAACTTAGTATTGTTAGTTGACAAAACAATCATCGTAGCTCCACCGTTCAGAAAAGTGATGTCGCGTGGACCACCGATATTCGACGAGTTAATAGTATTGATAATTTTCAGGCAGTTACTCTCAATTATCAGAATAGTATTTACACTGGTTCCGATGTAATAATGTTCGTCATAATAAGCCATGTTTGTAAGCGAAGATGCACCCAATACTGAACTTTGACTAGTAAGGCTCAAAGTCATTGCATCAAAAATCTTCAAATATTTCTTTGTTTTTTCTATTATAGTCACAGATCCTTGATTGCTGAATGCAAGACAAGTAGGAGAAGTTACGTTAGCATAAATCAGTGCCGCACTCTTAAGCTTGCTTGGTAGCACATGCAGATCAGGCATACAACATTGACTAACGTTGGGTAGTATCTGTTTAGAAAAGTATATACGACCTTGAGGTATCGTTTGTACACAATAAGTACGTGGAACGTTAGTAAAGAATTGGCATGTGAAGTTCGGAAAACAGTTTAGGGCTGAAAAAGAGAGCTTAATCATACACAAGCATTCAATACATGTCTGATTATAAGAAAAAGTAGTATTTGAAATGGAAAGTGGAACAAGTATGACATAGTCAATGAATGGAATGTGACTTGAGATGATGAGGGAATTGATTGAAAATAGAACTAGTACAAGAATATGCATTATGGAGTACGTTTAAATGAGAAATGCACTCTAATTATTATGACAATTTATTTATTGGTTTTTTACTCGTTGATGAACGTCAAGTTTAACGAGAGAAATTCTTTCATCAAACTTTTAATCATGCCATGATGTTCACTGTTTCAATCCAATGAGAAAATCAATAATTCTCGAATTATGTCGATTGTTCGTTTCCTTTCTTTTGTTTATACATGTAGCTATCTGATAGAGTTCATCGAGAAACAGTTTTGTTTTTGTTGATTTTGATAATTAAAGTTGCTTGACTTGCAAATGTATGCATTTGAAAACAAACTCTTTAGAGCCTCATTTATTGATTTTGTTCAGTTCTTTTTGACGTTGAAATTGCTTTTTGCTCTCGCACTATATCTCATTGGTAAACAGCAAAGAATTGATTTTTTGAAGCTACAGGACTCAGAAGCGCTTCTGGAGGAAGAGATCAGCGTGACTAAGATTTTTTCTTCATTGTTACTCGAAATCACTAACTTATTTTTGTGTTATAGTTGTGATCACAGGCAGTTGTCTTGTGAATATGAAATATCTCTTGATATTTTAAGGCTTTTAATGGTGATGCTGCTTAGAAAACAAATGATCCTCACAGCAAAGGCGAATCCCAATGTAATGCAAAAATTAATTCAGACTCTAGCAACTTCTTAGTTGGGATTAATACTAGGGAGAGTGCAGGTATGGGTAAGAAATGAGTTCACTCCTACATTCACTCATGACATCTAATTATATCCTTATTGTATACTTATATACGTTCGTCTAGCTTTTTATCTATAATACAACTAAAAACATCACATTACATCAAAATCTCATCAAATGGGTTGCTAAACAGCAACTAACGATCATTCTATATATTACGCTACAGATTCGGAATTCAAAATATGTAGGGGCTACAAAAGGGCATTAAGCAGTGGCGGTCATGATACACAACATATGCATTTATGTCTACTGTTCGAAATTATATATATCTGGAGTAACAAAATTGGTACACATTGAAGCTATGATTCATCATATGCATAAGAATGTGGGTGTGGCTTGGTGTATGCATCAACTCAAGACTCAAATCCGCTCCATAATCGATTTGATAAGCTATATAATAAGATCTAGATTTAGTTTTTTTCAGGAAATAAGTGAAATGAATCACCGATATACACCTGAATAATAGTATGAATGAGAGAGAAATAAAAATTGCTGAACTTGAAGAGTTAGATAAAAAAAATAATCAAAGCATACGCAAGAAATATGGTTGTTAAGATTGCCAATACATGTTCCACAAGCTATTTGGAGTTTGTCAACTATCTTTAACGCAAGTCTCTAGTGAAAATATGAATTTGCTTCACATTTACTCACTTCATTCTTCTATTTCAAAGAGTATCAAATCCTGTAATAATCGAATCAATTTTTTTCATGACTCGACATCACTTTTCTATTAGCCATAAATTTTTATCTTTTTGTTTAATTTCTAAATCAACAAACTATGATTACTAAAATAAAAATACGTATGTAAAAAAAAAATAAACTCACAAATCCCATTGTGAATACATGTATTAGTGAATATTTTCATTTGAGAATAAATTTCAACATTAGTACTACTTGAAATATACATTGTTCTTATACGGGAACGAATATTTCTCAGTCTACATCATGTTCTCGTACTGTATTTATATTTAATTTATGGTAAAAAACGGAGATTGAATGAATTTGCGTACATTCTTCATCATAAATAATATCAACATGGTGATAATATTATTGATGGTTAGTTTGAACATCGAACTATTCTATTTTTAAGAAGCGCAAACCTTGTCTATCTACGCAGAGGACAGATGAACATACCTTGTTTCTGTCACTTCGACACTAATTCAAAGAATTCTTACACCCTTTTTAGGCTGAATGTGGTCTATTAAAATACAATTCGTTAAATTGTTTATGAATCTGACATTGATGCTTCATCATTATCAAAAATTTTAGAGAATTTCCATTCAATTTTTTATTTTTACATTTTTAATACTTTAATTCTTCTTTAATTTTAGTGAGAAGTATTATTAATTCACTTGTGCTAACCATTCAATAATTTAAGATATTCTTTTTAATTTTTTCGATTAATTGATTGTATACCAGGCCCATTTTCAAAATGCTGACTCGGACATCACCTATTGACCAAGGAAAGTTCGCAAATAGGGTGAGGATATCGGTGCACAGAGAAGAATCACAGTCAAAGGCACATTCCTCAACCACACCCATCCCTAATCATGTGAGATTGTTTTAAATAATGCTAGCGTTGAAAATACAGCCTTATTGTTACTGGTCCTTTATTGAGAAAAAAAAACTAGGATGAGTTGAGTTCTAGAATCCAGAAGAAATAATAAGAAGTACAATATATGTTTAAAATTATTTATGTTTTCACACATGAAGTTCGTGATGAATAAATTGTAGTGAAGTCTAAAATGGCATCGAAAAATAAAAAATAATGGAAGTCTTGTCTTCAATCGTTTCAATTCCTATTGTTCTGTTGAATTCAATACAGAGCAACAGTAAGATTTATTTTAAGTCAGGAATAAATAAATCATAACTGGAAAATGGTGCTCCGCCTTTCTTTTTATGAGTATTTTCCAACCAGAATTGAACTTTCAAATTATTTACTTCTTGTGTAGATAGACTATTCGAAGCAGATGACGACAATGATCTGTTTTGACTTCGAGATCTTATTGCTGACGTGCTTTTTTTATTTTTCCAAATGACAATGGAACTCAAACCAATTGTTATTAGAAACCAGTCAATAATAGGCCAAAAATATTTGCTCAACAAACCGGTTCGACTAATACTATCAACAGGAGTCGAATCCATCGTTTCACACTGTTCAAAGTAAACCTAATTTCGATTTGGAAGTAATTTTCTTAGCATTAATTTTGCTTCATATTCTGGTGCTTGATCGAAAAAGTCAATCAACGCTTCTTCAGTATTAGTCATTGGATACCATTTAGTACCAAAAAAATGAGCAGCACGAATAACTATTCTTGGTGGTGGTCTGTTGACAATGGCAGATGAAATTATTTGATACATCAATTTGAAATCATGAATAGGTGGTGGAGTATTTTTTCGAGTTTGAAATCGTGCGACACCACAACAATGAACATCGCCACTAAAAATTGTTACTCTTGTTTTTTTCTTCGCTGCAAATTCTTGAAGATGAGAAAGAACGCGATTTCTTTCTTTCAAATGTGCTTCATGTGTCCATTCATCAAGAAGATCATCATAAAGTTCAGGTAAACCAAAAACTGAATTCATATGTTGACTAAGTGGAATATTTCGACGTTTCATGGACAATTTTTTAAATATTTCAAGCAATGACTCAGCCATTTTAAAACGTGCAAATGACATTGGAACAGCTGTTAGAACGATCAAATGTTGAACATTGTTTAGATCATTGTCCAAGTTTGTGAAGATCAAATTCCATGTATTTTCATGTGTAACTGTCTTATCATCGCGTTCAGAACGACCATCAGTACCCAAAAATGCTAAATTTGGACCACATCGAGCAAGAAAATTATAGCCTTGATAGCCAAAAAATCGATGTCGTCGAGCTTTCTCTGGTGTAGTATGATGTTGAAAGAGAAGTCGCATTTTTTGTGCTATTTCAAATAATCCCATCATAAGTGGACTATCGTGTAGTAATGGTGGATAAGATCCAGCACCATCGAAAATATCATGATCATCCCACATCATAATACTTGGAATCGATCCTAATGCTTTTTTCATTTCTGGTCGACCTTCCCAATGTTCGGTATAATTATAAAAATAATATTGTTCAATTTCTTGTTTTGCTTCTTTTGGAATTTCACATGTCCATTTTTGTTCCCATTCCATACGGGACCAATCTTGAAGAAATGGAATATCTTCAAGAACAAAATCATTGTAATTTTGATCGCCTCCCCAAACCAGAAGATGAAATGGTGTTTTTTCGTGAACAGAAAGTAGATGATTCCAGACAGAATTATAAGTTAAACCTGATGCAACTTCTTTTGAAACAGTAGCATCGAAACCATTACAAGAAAAAAATGCACCACGCCATTTTTGATCATATTGAGCTATATGAAACATTCCATTTGTTACATAATCACCCCAATCAATTGTCCAACAAATTTTTTCATCACCTTTACCTTGTGGTAAATCAATATTGAGATTAATTCGATAAGCTCGCATATCGAATATATCTTCATATAAAAATTCCCAATCTAAATCAACTTTAACATTTGAATTAAAATCGATTGACGGTTGATCATATGAAACATGTCGAAATATTAAAATACTTCCAATCCATAGCATATTTTCCAAATCTGTTGTGATAAACTGAAAGTATGGTCCCAATGCAGGTCCAGGTGATCTTGGTGGACGATGCACTACATGTTCCGTACAAGTTTCAAGTAAATCACAATTTTCACTCATGGTATTATTGTCACCTTCGTTAAAAATGTTTGCTGCGATTTTGTTGAACTATATTGACCAATATTACTTCCGTTTGATCTGATTGATTATCTTCAATGAAATAGACAATGTTGTAGTTTGTCATTTATTCTATACAGTAATATGTGTAAAAACAAACATGAATAGAAACCAGTTGCCTCTTTCTATATCTTTCTGATTGATGACTAGACCAAAAAAACAACAACACTACACCGTTATCAATAGATCACTAGCTAGTTAGTATATATGAAAATTAGTTTTATCAAAGGCAAGCGTATGGACAAACTAATAGGACAAACACCACTTTTTGGAAAATTGTGAGAGATTCAGATCATTCTTTTAGAACATCTCTAAAAACTTTCTATGTGAGTCTATTTCGTGGAGCATTTGTATTTGATCATTTTGATGAAAAAACACTGTTTTGTAATGATAAATGAGGAAGGTAAATAATCATTTTTTAGTAATCTGGCTCTACCTTTCTCATTGTTTTATGCCAAATGAAATTCTTTTTATCACTATAATCAAGGTCAAATCTTCTACAAAATAGACTCTGTTGAAAGTTTTTGAAGACCTTTCTGCACTTATGGCTGAGTATGTATGAAAATACTGAGATGTTCTGAAAGAATGATCTGAGTCCCCCACTATTTCACTTTCCCATCGTCATCTTTTTCAGGCCAGAGATATTTTTTCGTTGTGAACAAAATTTTTTCTATTCTAATTTCCTTCTTGAAACCTAAGTCTCAATCTTCTTAGAAAACTCTTAACTACGTCAGCTGGTTCTTCCTGAACCATTCGACGGCTCACGATTGATATTATAAGTATGTTCATGTGCAACTAAAGCAATCCCATCGTGTTAAATAGTACCAAACTCGAAAGTTAAATTCAATTGAAAAATTCCTATTCAACTTTCAGGTTTCAGTCGGCTATGTTGCAGCGGTACTGGCATCGAGAGAGTGACTGTTTATTTGAAAACTGAAACTTGAAGTTCAACTTTTCAAGTTTGACATATATCCCACGCAGACAATAAAAAGCATACGATGGGTGTGATGAGCGCTCGAAAATGTGAAATAAGTATTTTTTTTTTGTTCGTTCTGTTTTGATTTCGAGCACTCGAAAATTGTCTTATCGAAGATCCATGTTCGATTCCTCGAGGATTTTACGATTCATCGATACTTATCGAAGTTTCGAGTACTCGAGCAAAACAAAGATATCGAAAGACCGTATTGAGTGCTCCACTAAAAACAAGCTGAGCATAAAAGCGGTTTCAAGTGATTAAGTTAACTTTAAGTTTGTGGAAGTTATTTAAAAACAGAGATTTGCAAGTGTCTTCTTCATTAGGCTACCCGAGAAGAGTAATCTATATTGCACGAGTTTTATCTTTAATTTCATAACTTCATAGAAAGTAATTGTTGTATAATGATGGAAAAGCATTAAATAAGAACAAAATCTAAAGTGATGCTAAAGAAAACAGAATCTTAGCGAATACTGCTTAGAGTCTTTCAAAAACTTAAAATATTGATTTTATAGCTTATTCCAAAACTCAATTATTCATCAAGTGCCATATATGTCGATTCAATTCCTTATATGATATCTGAAACTGGCGAAAAAGCCAATTCATTAGTCGGGCAGATGAAAAATGTGTTTTTGTCGATTAAATCTTTTTCAGTGACTTTTGAACACCATTAGCAAACGTTAAAATTCAAAGTACTATTTCGAATGATGCATTTACATTTAAGAAGATTTATCAAATCCAAAAAAAAGAATCTGAAACATTCAAATGCAACTTAAATTCATTAAGATTCGATGTTTTAAATTTAAGAAAACAATAAAATCTCGTAAGTTTAAATTTAAAATACATTTACAGGAAAATGACATTCCTAAATATTATCTATTTAAGAATTGAAAAGATAATTTTCATAGAAGAAAAATAGTTCATATTTAGTTTAGATGTTCGACGACTGTTTATCGCCAGTACCCATGCTCTAATCTCCTGCTCCGCATTTATTCGATAGGTTTCAACGACTCGAGACTAAGACATCTATCAAAAAAATTCTTTTTATTTTGATCTCATCGGTTAAAATTATTCGAGTGGTCGAAAGTATCATGTTTTACTAACCCATCACCGAGCCCTCGACATATCAGACAGTGAGAATCCGAATCCTCAGTTTTAAGTTTCGATACCCACGACAACGTCAAATCAACTCGTCGAAATGCCTATCGGATGGCCACTTGGGATGATTCTATATTCCGTTTGATTGAGCAACAGATTTTTTAACAGGAAGACTAAAGTAGAATTATCACATTATTCTTAGAAAAATAGTCTATCTAATAATGAAGTTTATTGATTTTCTTGGTTACTAACTGCTTGGAACAAAGTGTGTATGATATTCTTTTCGAATTATGAGAAAGTTCTTGCGATATCTGATGATATCAATTCAAGTATTTCTGAAAACATTTCATATGAACAGATTCCTATGAGTAGTTCGGCTTGTCCACGTAACGCGGCACTTAGCTGATCAAGTTTCGAAAAAAATGTTTTTTCGAGTTGGACAAATCTGAATGAGTTACTAGATGCAGTTTTTAGCGCTGATTACGAATTTGACATTTATTTTGTAAAAAAGTTAGGTTTTAGAATCGAAAACCGGGCTTTAAACTTGTGAAAAATCATATGTTGAATTTTTTAACCAAAAACATTTTTGAAAAAATATTGAGAGACATATCATTCGATGCAGAATTTAATTCTCTACAAAATGACCTATTTAGTTTTGACTTTCGTAACTAAAGATAAATTGCAGACTCTTACACAGTTTCCAACTTACTGTCCGGTTTATGAGGTCTCGGTTCGATGTATCAATCTCATTCTTATGTAGAAGATTATCTACACGGAAATGAGTAACATTTGTAAAAAGCAAACCATTCTAAACATGTTAAGCGCCTCAAAACTAGTCCACAAAAAACTGTGTAACAGCGTTATGAAAAACGTAACAGCGTTACGCTTGTATTTTGTATTTTTCGTCTGAGCAAAAATGCTTTAGGAAAAATCTTTTTTACTGCCTAAAAGATTGTTCGATGCTGTACAAAACTGACTCTGGAAAGTTTTCATTTGGAGAAATAGTTTCGCTAGAAATTAGAGTTTTCTCGGCGGTACTGGAAAAAAACAGTCTTTTTATGTAACAGCGTTACGCGATAATAAAACCTTTCTAGACGTTCGAGACTTCAGCCGAAAAAGGTCGTTCTTATAGCATAAATAGAGTTTGATAAGCTGTGTTGAATGGCGTTTGAATGAACTTTCTAGCTGTTAAACCTTCGAAGTTAATTGAAGAACAGTGTGTCAAAAACGTAAAAGCGTTATGTTTGGACAAGCCGCTTTACATAATATGCTTTCTCGTTTATATAATTAAATGATATCACGATGGAGCGTTTTCATTTGATCGATCACCTTTCGTATCGAAAACTAGATGATTGTATGTTATCGACGATGAGAAATCCTCTTAGGTGTTTATATGTTGATTTTCTAGACTAACAAAATTTTTGCCGAAAATTGATTTTGTTCTGTTTAGATTATTCAACATATCAGATCACCTAGAAAAAAAAACAGTTACATATAAGCCGATCTAGGATATTTGCTCACACGAGTATAGATATAGATGAAGAAAAGTCCGACACCAATACTTACATCCACATGCACACTCCCACTACAGTTCAGCGGTTCCGAAAACATCATGTGAAACCGAAACCGTTAAATCGTCAAATAGATACGAAAATTTCAAAGTGAAAAACCATTAGCTTAAACTGAAATTAATTTCTAATATCTAGTTAACTATTTGTGAGTATAATGAATTTATTCTGCATGATTCGAGGCTCTTATTATATGGTAACAAAGTGTTAACTCAATATTTCGAGCCAATATTTTGACAACGGCAGGAAATTTCTCAGCTGAATACTCCCAGTATCATATAAATCTTGATCGGTAAATCTCAGCAAAATAGATCAGCTTTAATATCTCGTAAAAATCGATCCGACTTCAAGACATACTTAAGGTTAACCAAAAGTTTTGATAATATTAAATGAAAATATAAAGATAAGGAGATATTTTTTTTATTTTATTTTATCAAATATTCAGAATAGTTGCCATGATTATCTATATCAAGTTTGATCTTTTCTAACAGTTTTTTTTTTCAATTATTTTTCTCGAAAATTTTTATCTACCATTGAAACTGCATGAGCTAATCATATTTTATTTGTTTTAATACTTAGCGAATTTTTGTTAGATCATGTCAGTTGCCTTCTAGCAGTACTAGTGATGAGATATTGATTTTTTTTAGATAGGTAAGTCATTTGATGCTAGCTGGCTTATTGAAGATGAATTGTCAAAGGGCTATTGTTTATCAGGACAGATTTTTTGGTATATTCTTTATATCGAATAGTCCTCTGTGCAGATAAAGGCAAGACTACAGATAACAAGTATTACATTGAAAATTATCCGAAGCCTTTATACTCATGAAACCTGAAACTATGTAATTTTTGACTAAATAAATGAAACAGGACGTGCTAAATAATTGAAAACTTGTATAATCATGACAACTATCCTGAACATTAAATAAAATAAAGTTAAAAATATCTCTTTATCTTTATATTTAATGTTATTCGAACTTTCGGTTAATCCTAAGTATTGCGAAAATTTTTTATGTTTCATAAATAAACACTTATGGTTTAAAAATCAACCGACGCTAAACAGTTAGATTTTTTTTCATAATACTTTATAAAATGATTGTCATCGCTTTTGTTTTAAGTGATTTCAACAGAAGAAAAAAAAAAGACCAATAATTCATTTGAAAAGGAATAGACAAACAAAGATTTTTTTTTTTCTATTTCATAACCATAAATATATTTGAATGATACTCTGTATAACAAAAGTTCCTCTGAATTTTAATTGAATTTGTTAACAAAATTACATTAAATTAAAGGCACAACAAGAAAAAAAAGAGAAATTATTTCACCATAGATACAAAAAAAAGAAAATGATTCTTATAATAATTCATTAGCAAGTATAGAACACATCATAGATATGAAAAATTTAATAATTATTTCGAAATGTTTATATGTCTTCTAAATAATCAATATGAGCTGATGGGGATGGTGATGCTTTATCAACAGTAACATCATCAACACTACTTCTTTGACTAACACTTTCATCTTCATATTCAACAGGAATATCTTTATGACCATTAGTTGACGGTTTTTGAATGGTTATTCTTGTACGTGGTGTTTCATCACCGCGAATAATATCTTCAATATTTTTTAAATGATTTAATGCAGCTGGTGTTGCATTACGTTGAGAAAATATTGAAGATGCTGTATTATCATCATCATCATCATTAGTACTATTACTATTAAAATCGAGTAATGGTGGTGGTAGTATAGTATCTGTACTTTTCTTTACAATATTTTTATTTGTACTCATTATTGTTGGTATTTGAAAATCATAACTTCCTTTGCGTGGATTTTCTGATGATGAACTGGCTGATGATGAAGACGAATTTGATTCTGATGGTGGTGATACTGAACGACGAGCTCGAGTTATCGTTTGACCATTATTAACAACACTATGTGAGGATGACGATTGTGTTGGTTTACTAAAAAACAAAAAAAAGAAAAGATCAAGATTGTGTAATGAATAGTTAACAAAGATGAATAAGAAAATAACTTTCACTACTGTTTAATCAATGTAATGATTTTTAATAAAGTTAAGTAAATATTTTTTTTTTTATAACAGGAAATGCATTGAATTATTAGTGATACGACAGATGAGTTTCTATCGATTAATAAAACAAGACATAAGATCAATATCAGAGATGGGTGAATAGAAGGTCCGCATCGATAAAATTGTTTTCTTTAGTTTGTTCTTTATGTCAGGCTAAATTATCGTGAGACTCATCTGTCACTTTACCCAACTACTTGAATATTATATACAAGATGTTCAAAAAGTTCATCGGGATAAAAAGAATGTGAATAGTTCAAGCGATTTTCAGAAATTTAGTAAAACTTCTTTCGATATTTTTCTTTAAGTTGTATTCAACATAGTTCAGATAAAATGCCTATGCCTACAACACATTAGAATCGAAACGGTAAATGAAGTATGGTATTGAAGTCTCATGTTTTCAATAGGATTCAGAATTATGATAGAAATCAGTAAATGATTCAACAAAATAGAATGTCATCGTATTTTGACTATGAAGTACATAATTTCTCCTAATGTACGAATTAAAAAATGCGAAAACATCGGATTTCAATCCGAGTGTTATGTGTACTTCAAAAAGTGAAGAGATATATTCACTTTGTTTTTTATCAACTGAGACATATCTAGGCAATTTGCTTTCTGCATGCAGTTTTTTGTGCATTTTGAGACCTTTTTCAGGCGATGTTTTGTTAAAAAGCTACGATTTGGTTCAAAACTAATATCAGATTCGGAATCAGCGTTAANTGCTTATAGTTTTACTTGTATAAAAGCTATATTGGAATTCGATATCACATTTTGTAGAGGACTGTCTGCTCTACAAAACTAACATATTCAACCGTCTTTAGCATCTTCACACAGGACTCACGGGAGAAGCAAATGCCGATGTGTTCATTAGTCAATCCAATTTTCTAGCATGTTCAAAGATTGTCTCACTACTCTCGCGCGAAAACAAATAAAAAAATGTGAGTCCATATTCAGAAAGAGCAGAAAATTCTGATCATAGCCTGTAGTTTTCATTCGCCTACAATACTTTTATATAGACCAAAAATAAAGCAAACATTGCTCAGAAGCTTCGACTCAACCATTTTGTCCAGACTATTTTTTTTATGCCTTTCAAAGATTTGCTTGTTTCTCCCTTACAAAAATAGACACAGAATTTATGAACTCATATTCGGAAAGAGCATTAAATTCTGATTCTTATCTACCTTTTTCTATTTATCTAGAATACTTTCGAGGTGGTGAAAAATAGACAAACATTTTGTCTCAAAACTTTCTGTCCACCCGTTAGATAGGTGTTTACAACAAATGCGTGATGTAGAAATTGCAAATTAATAGTTTCATTATCTCTCTTATATCCAATTGTCATTAATTGTGTTTGTCTGTCATATTCATCAGTCATAAATTTGCACTCTTTCGAGAAAATTTAAATACCTGAAACGAGCAAATGAAACTGAATGTTAATTCCAATTTTGAACGATGGAGATAGTTTACTTTCAAGCAAAGATTTTTATTTTTACTTTCTGTTACGTTGACGACAAATGTGTTCCGCGGAGAATGAGAAGAAAGAACGGTTGCACTGTTAGTTGCGACGAAACGATGATTCAGTGGTGTTCGTTAAGAGTATGATAAATTCGTTGCACCGCTGAATTTATATCTAGGCACTTCGAGTAAGAAATTGGAGGGAGGGAGGGCATGTGAGCTCATTGCTTTCAAGACAGCTATATTTTTTACTAGCATTAAATGATAGTTCTTTTTGTTGCTTTTTTGCACAAAATGCTTAGTAGAAAATAAATTCAACTGACTAAACGGTCATCTTGCTTTGTGGTGCCATAGAGTGCACTTGATGCTACGGTAGTTTACTTGTCACAACATGACATATTTTTTCATCAATCATGCACTTTTGAAATTTGTCTCTTATACAATTGCACATTTTTATAGTATTCCTGATGTCAAAATATCGATATTTTCATTAATTTCTTTGCCTATGCTTCTCTGAATAATGAAGGATTAAAATTAATTTTGTTGGACCAAGCATAAGACGAACTTCTTAGCGGATGATTCTCGGTCGTACAGGGCCGCGAACTGACCAATTACGGCGACAAGCAGCAAAAGTTTATTGAAGCTGTCTACTGTAGTCATAATGAAGGCTTTACGCGATTCAGCAAACGAACATTGCTTTCCATCGCATTTTTTTTGTCAACGGGCGTCAACGAAAGTGAGCTCTTTTTGGAATAGAGTAGGATTTCTTTGGCTACAATCGAAGCAAACTATCTAAGTGAAAAATTCTTCAGCAAAAGTCACGATTAATTTGCATTATGAGTAGCATTGTCGGGTTTCTTTTTTAATGTTTTTTACATTTCTTCGAAAAATTCAAGAGCAGAAGTGTCATGCTTTTTTCCTTACGATGATTTCTCTGTAACAGGATAATATAAATTCTGATCATTTTTCCAAACTGTTTTTTTTGCTTCTTTTTTTCAGTAACATTCAACGTGTAGGAGCTTTTTAATGTGCTCTATTGAATGAGAGCACCAATAATGACTTCTAATGATTTTTGCACGATTGATATTTTAATCGACATTTTTAAAATTTTTTGTATTTCTATGAAGAAACTTAAAAACAGGATTTTCTTATGCTTCCGCCTAAACTCATACAAAAGTAATATGAAAATGCAACCAAACTCGGTGCAACGTTGAAAACTGAAAATCAATGTTCGCAACTCTTGAACATTTCGAAAAAATCGTAATAAATAACGGATTCAGTCAAGAGATTTTTCTTATGCTTAGGAGTTCGTCTTGTTTGATTCTATCATTTTATGCATAGGCGGCGGAAGCTGGAGGCTGGGTGAGGCATGAGCCTCACCCGAATTTGGCGTCTGGAGGCTCAGCCTCACCCGAATTTGGCGGCTGGGTGAGGCATGAGCCTCACCCGAATTTGGCATCTGGACGCTCAGCCTCACCCAAATTATGTTTTCGGTGTTTTCTTGCACGATGGTTTAGACTTATCAAACGAATATTATTTCAGTGCAAAGATTCGAACTTCTAATATATTTATTTATATGTTGTGATAAAGAAAACCAAGACATTCAGACAATAATAAACCCACTAACTATGTCCTTATGGTTCATAGCGACACATTTTATCTCATTTACGTAAAGTCGTGTGTACTAGACCAATTGTAGAATTATCCGATCAAAAGAGATCAAAACTAGCTAGATTAGAGTGTGTTCGTATTCTTTTTAATGGATTCAGTAAAATTCATTCATAGTAATTCAGTACATTAAATAGATTAAAAAATGCAATTCGTTCTTCAATGACTCAATCACGTCTCAATCATTGTTTATTACCACATATTTATAAAGAAAAACTTGATGAAATTGATGCAAATCAAATCATGTCCAAATTTATATCATCAAATGAAAAAAGACAAACTTTTTTTGGTTCAATGCTCTAGTGTAACTGTGTAAAATAAATGATCCTCATTTTTTTTTAAAATTTTTGTCTTTCTATAAAGATTTAGAAATCTTGTTAGTCAAGGATGAAATAAGTTAGCGTATTAATCTTCTGATAGCAAAAAATTTATATAGTCTAAAAGCGGCTTATCACCTAAAATTCACTCACATTGTCTCATGCTAATATGTAGAAAGCTATTTTTGAGCCTCACCTGATTTCAACACGTTCCGCCGCCCCTGCAAGGATCTACTGGTCATATTCAACCACAAGATCTATCATTGTTTCGTGCCTGGCGATTTATTCATAAGAAAATCGAACATTACATCCATATCAATCAAACAGAGATGAACTTGAATGATCGCCAATATTTCATCAATATGCATTCTATCATTCACAATCAATTATCTGCTCCACAATTTAAAGACCTCATTAAGTCTGGATTCGTGCGAGCTCATATACTCGATGCAGCAGTTGGTGAAATGCAAAAACCAAAGGATGTTTGTTTTAAATTTTATAACCTTTATTGTTCAGTTGCCCGTTGTGAAGAACGAACTCTTCTAACCTGTGCCTGGTGCAACAAACATCTTTGCTATTACCACTTGATCGAAGATCTTCATCTCCATTTATAGTATATTTTTTGAAATGTTATTATACATAATTTATCAAAAAATAAAGTCGAAGCT
Organism: Rotaria sp. Silwood2; assembly: GCA_905329745.1. Classification (NCBI taxonomy): domain Eukaryota; kingdom Metazoa; phylum Rotifera; class Eurotatoria; order Philodinida; family Philodinidae; genus Rotaria; species Rotaria sp. Silwood2. The sequence goes on along the minus strand of CAJNSZ010000384.1, from coordinate 27,010 downwards.
ATAGATAATTTAGGAATTTTTCTATATAATAATCGATATAATTTGTACTCAATACTGTAGAGCTCAATAGAAGTCATAGCTAGATTAATCTAAATAGTGTAAGTAGATCTTATCTTGATTTTGGAAATGCACTTCTTAGCAAATCTGATGATTATGTTAAAAACTGATGTCGATATTTCATATATTATTATGTTCCAATACTCTATTAATGCACAACTTAAAAACTGAATATCTCTGCTCGGGTAGGCCATCAGCAGCTCATATTTTAAATTCATGAGTTTCTCAATGAGTGTGATCATTTGCACACCACGGAGTCCTCCGGCTAGCTTATCAGTACAGACCGTTCCATTGTTAGAAAGATTTTCATTAGTTTGGCTCGATGTCGGAGTGCATTCGTCGAAGAACATAGTAGCAAGATTAAAGCAACTTCGATCTACAATCAGCCTCATTCAAACATTTGACGACGCAACTGAATGCAAGAAATACATTCAGCAGGCCAGTAATGATCGTATTACTCTAATCGTTAATGGCAGTTTTGCAGAACATATTGTGCCGCACATTCATTCTCTTCGACATGTAATTGCCCTATATGTCTACTGCCTCGATATCAAGAAACATCAATAAGAGATTTCAGAGTTTCAAAAGGTAATTCAATTAGCTTACTCTCTTTATCACTATTCGCAGGTCGGACATTGCTAATCGAGCTCGACAAAAATATCACCGTAAGGTTTTTGGTCTTTCACTCGTGATATTTTAGAATGGAAACTTCACAGCATGTGCGAGACAAATTTCTTCGGTTACCAAGACGCAGATATATTCGGATAGCGAGCTTTAGCGTAATTTCAAAGCTTACAAGAAGCCATATTACATTCTATCTGAGTCTTTCATAAAATTAAGACACGCCAATATGTCACAGAAAATCATATCTGTTTGCAGAGCAATGTGCATGTGTTATCTGTCAGGAGAAAGTTTATAAAACGACGCTAAATCTGTCTGCAACTTAAATAGAAAACGATATACTTCAATCGAAACTTCGTCGCATACTTCTCATGGCCTTAGTCTAAAGCTGACTATTTTGAATTTTAAGTCATATTTGGGCCAGCAACTGGTAATACGGAGAGTATTTTTGCAATGTCGCTCGTGAAGGGTAACGCATTCCTCCCTTTCTTTTTCGACCAAAACGTTAGTTTCGATCTGGCCATATAGGATGATGGCACCAAGTATACTCTCCATTTCTAGATCTCACCCGACCTAAATTGACTTGGTTTTCAAGATATATCGAATTTTTAGAGAACATCAGTGAAAGTCATTGAAAATTTTCCACATTACAGCTTTGTCCAAACTACATTTTGTATACGACAGATAAGTCTACTACGCCGTGAACAAATCCAGTCATCAGTTCGATCCTATCGTGGCCAGCTAATGGAAAAGAGGAACTTACGCATATCAAAAGTGTACATAGTGCGAACGTTTATATCAATTCTTTTTTTTCTACCACTTTCGATCAAGCGTACAGCACTTTTCTTATTGCTGGGGCCCAATCAAATGATACAAAGCACGTGCTTTTCGAAATAGACGCTGATCCTGATAAGGTAAATTTGGATGGTTTTACCGATATTTCATCATATTCCGACTTCCCGATGAAAAGGAAGTTCTATTCATGGCTGGTTCGAGGTCTCTTGTGGTCAATATACGCGAGGAAAATGGTATAACTATTATTAGTATGGTATTATGTCGCTCTGAACCAATACGGTTTGAACTGGAACAGAAATATTTACGCTCGCACTGTTAGCTCTCATATGTACAGAACGAAAGGGACAAGAAGTGCCGCTGACGTAATGTGACAGAACGACGAAAAAGATGACCTTCGTGGGATTCGAACCTTCACCTCCTGCTATCCGGGCAGTTGTCCTAAGCCAATTAGACTAGAAGGCGCATCTTAATCATCGTTTAGCGTTAGTGTGATCCATCACTGACGCTAACACTCAAGGTTCTGCTTCAGTTGCACGGGTGTAGGTGTGGGTGTGAGTGTGCGTGTGCGTGTGGGTGTGAGTGTGCGTGTGCGTGTGGGTGTGAGTGTGCGTGTGCGTGTGGGTGTGGGTAAGGATGTGGATAAGGTGTTAGAATAAGAAAGTCAACACCCACACCCACACCTACCCACTCACACTCACTTACACCCACACTCACATCCACCTACACCCACACACCTGCACCTACCCACTCACACTCACCTACACTCACACTCACCCACACCCACACACCCACACACCACGCTCTTTATCTACATCAAGACCTACACCCACACACCCACACCCCACACTCTTTATCTGCATCAAGACCTACACCCACACCATATACACCCACGCCCACACAGCACACTCACACCTCACACTCAACTTGTCGTATCGGACCAGATTCAAATATAATTCCATATTCAGCATTCGGAAACATCTCATCGAAATATTATACTATTTATGATTTAAGCTAATGTTTTTACAGAAAAATAAATGCTTCAAGTAGTTTGTTCAAATCTTAACAGTCTGATATGTGCTCGAAAAAGTCATATAAGCACAAAAAAATTATTTTTAAATATCTATGTATATAATGTTCAGTGTCTGTCTGTTTCTGTGTGCAGGGTCAAAGGTTAAAGGTCAAATAAGACTCTAAGGGAGAGATCTCCAGGGGCTATTATATGGGGTACTTATAGGTCCTCCAGGGCTGTTCTATGAGGGTATCCATAGATCCTCAAGAGCTATCCTATGGGGGTACCCTTGGGTCGTCCAGAGCTATCCTATGAGGGTACGCGTAGGTTATCCAGGGCTATTCTATCGGGGTACCCATAAGCCTCCAAGGCCTATCATATGGAGGTACCCATTGGTCCCCAAGGGCTATCCTATGGGTTACTCATAGGTTCTCAAGGGCTATCCTAGCGAGGTACTGATAGGCCATCAAGGGATATTATATTGTTATACCCATAGGCCCTGAAGGGAGTAAGGCAATAGGGAGATAAGGCTGCAAGGAATATAAGGGTATAAGGCCGAAGGCTACATGGACTATAAAAATATGTGCGATATGAGAGTATGAGGCCGTAGGGCTATCTCTCTATATACATAATATTGAGTGTCTGTATGTATTATACCGGATGAAAAGTAAAATGTCTGAGGTCATGCGTTAAAGGACAACACAGCCGTGCAGTATGCAAGGGTTCTCGCTAGTTTATAATGATGATGAACTGTACGAAGAAATAATCAAACGTATGGTAAATAAAGTTATCTATCCTAATAATAAATATTTATTATTATAATGAAAGAACATTGATGTACATATCTACATAGTTCTAACATTGTTCTGCCATTACCGTTAACTCTGGCGTCACTAAATAGTTTACGATCAGTGAAAATGAAGGTAGCTGATTCAAAAAGATTGACAAACCTAATGTGGGTAAATGAATAGTTCTTCAGGGTGTGAATGTAGGTGAGTGTACTTGTAGAACAACTCACGCAAAAAGATTTTGAATAAAAACCGCGGCCAATGGTAGTTTGAAAAGTTGCATTTTGCTCCGGTTATCATGAACCGCAGGAAGTAGACCGTTTATTATGTTTGCATGAACCGTTTCAAACCGCGATTATATTTGCTGCAGTTTCAGGCGGTTTTAAAAAGCCTAATAATCGGTTTAATTTCTGCAGTATTTTCAAATTGCGATTATGAATGATTTTTGAAAAACAAATTCTACTCATGTTTCTAGCGATAACAATTCATTATAGATTTTTATCACTTTTTCTCCTGTTTGACTACATCAAATCAAATCACTACTGCAATTTTCGTGGACGCTGCGGTGATCCCTGTGATACCTGAGATCATTCGAATTCTTTTTTTGCTTCTTGTGAGATTTGAACTAGTCACCTTATAATTGTGGTCCTATAATAGCAATGAACTATATCGTGATGTTTAAAGAATGATTAAGTATGATATTCTTTTTGATAAAACCTGCGAAGTATTTATGATAGTAACAATAACAAGAATATTCAGGAGAGTAGGGTGTGGGCGTGAGAGTGTGGGTATAGATCAAAGAAGATGTAAACTCACTACCACATCCACACCCTCAAAACTGTACCCTATCTGCAAGGATTGAATGAAACATCTAGGCAAGACATGAACTAATTCATGTTCTGTCGGAGAATGAAAGCGATAGACTTCTAGAATCGTCTATTCGTACACAACAGGCCTCCACATTTATGCATCGTAGGCTACTTTTTATCAGTTTAGGAATTTAATGAAAATTTACTCACAACAAGAGATACTTCGTTCATTACTTACATAGACAAATAAGAAACAGACAAAACTTAAAAAGTCATATACTAATATCGACTTTGACAACTGAAAGAACGCTTATTTTATTTATGCAAAAAAAACAGTTTACGAGCATCACTACTACTATGAAAATAATCACTTCCATTCTACGTAGACATTGTCGCATACACGCGTAATTTTATAATCCAATAGAAGATTTTCAACATTAATCATTTTTGCTAATTTTTCAATCGTATCATCATAATTATCTGCTGTTGGGATACAAAAACACAATAAACGAAGATGATCATTATGATCATGATTAATTTTCATGATAATGTATCGTAAAACATGTTCAATATTCATATGAAATGTGTAATCCACTTTAAAATACGTCATAGAAGGACAAAGTTCTAAAAGAAGATGAAACTCTTCGATATCATGCATCCTTTCGAGATATATTTTTGTAATTCTATTTCTATATTCATCAGGATCCATTAGAAATGGGTCTGTAAAACATAAGTCTATTGATCGATCTCATGATAACGAACAAATCTTTAATGTAGTAAGTTCTGGCAAGAATTTCATAATTTCAATTAATGTTTGAAGTAAGAAATCATCCATTTGAATTTCCAAATGAAAGATTTGTACTATAATTGAAAGATGTCTAGTATATATCCTTGTTAGTGGATGAGGATCATCAGGATTAATAAAGATGAGAGTAAGTCGAGTGGATTTCGAAAGTTCGACCGAAGAATTGGTAGTCTTATTTTGTGTATCATCATACCATCTTTTTCTAAAAGACACAAAAAGACAATTTACTTCAAATAAAAGAAAAAGATCTTTGTGGCACTTGTATGGATGAATCCAATACTTGATACACGAGGTACACATTTGAATTTCAAGTATATCTTGTCGTTGAATCCAAAACGGTGTATTCAATGGATTCAACGGTACAGAGTCTATAGAATATTCAGGCGCTTCATAGAAATAATTACTAAATCCTAAATGATTTTTTTTTCAATTCAGGTAAATATTGTAAAATTAACCGTTCCCAGTGATGACCATTTAAAAAGATGCTTTCGCCATAAGTAAGAGTAATATGTAAATATTTTAATCTACAAGATATTTGGCTAAGAAATGTTTCAAACTGATTCAAATTTCCATCAAAGTTATTTATCGAAATATGTGTTAAATTTGTTAATTTGATTGGTGATTCAAGATGGATGCGTCGACTGTGCATTTCTGTTTGACGCACATTCATATGACGAACTTGAGGTGTAATAAGCAAGAATATCAAAAAGTTGGCCAATAGTTATTCGATGATTAATAGAAAGATATTCAATAGTACTTTGTTGTTTTTTTGTATACGTCAGAAGATTGATTTGACTATCGATTGAATTAATGGTAAGACTAATTGATTTTAATTTAGGTAAAGCAAGTATTAATTGATAAATTTGATCGACGTTTTCATCTGTATCATCTATTATAATAGATAAGGAGAAAAGACGAGATAAAGCAGTTAATTTATTAAGTATTGGAACAAGTTGATTTAAATCAATATAAAAGATATGAAGAGATTCAAGTGAACTCATTGACGAATCGGTAATAAGTGACAATAAGAACTGACCATTTTCTAACGATGCCCATAATCGCATGGAAAATATGTTACGACTATTAAGATGAAGAAATTGTTTATAGTTATTTGTAAATGTTTCATTAAATGTTGCCTTATTAAATCTAACTTTATAAAAATGAAATGAAGAATTGAGAAGTTGTTGAAAACGATGATTAAGATTTGAAAATGCTTCATAGATATCATAACAATCAAGATAGCCAAATATTGTAACAAACAATTCTGTAGATAAATTTTCAATCCTATTTATTGATCTATCGTCTATTGAAATGAAAATATGAAAAGATTTCTATCTACTATTCGCCTGATTTACTTTGTAATTTGATTGTTTCATCTTTCAATGGTTGATTAAAAGTCAATGTTTGTTTATCGTTATCCATATATATATTGAAAAGTTTCAAATGAAATTCTAAAAAATGAATACAAAATTCACAATTCCTTTGTATAGAAAACAAAAAGACTAAATCTTTTTCTTTTCTATATCAATATAATGTCAAATGTGAATTAGTAACTAATAGTTATCTGCAAATGTTTTATATTTGTATTATGCGCTAGGGCCAATTGAAATTCTTACTATGTAATTAGTTATTAGTCAGTAGAAGCGCTCAGTCAAAAATATATGCTGAATAATAGCAAATTTTCCACTATGGGAGCAATATAACACTATAAAAAATAGAAAAATTTTTCTCTATTGAACTATGTTTTTTGCTTTTTTCAAGAGGCAGCAAGAGGATATAACAAAGCAGAGGGCGCCATCATATAAAAGGAGAAAAAATGCTTCCAACAGCAGCTGTACACAACTCAAGATAAATCTACAGAAAATCCACACACAGACACAGTCACATCCACAAACAAACACTGGTTTGACGTAGTGTGATTAACAAAACCACGTGTTACTCTCATATTATCTTTTTCTCTACAACTGTCTCATGTTAAAAAAATAATTGAAAAAAGTAATTGATTTCATTATCTATTTACTGTGAGTTTAAGTAAAATACAACATCAAATAATGGAAAATAAGAGAATGGGTGTGGGTGTGAATGTGGATGTGGATGAACATACACTGACACCCACACCCAAAACAGATAAAAGTAAAATAACTCAAATGACCATTAAAAATATTGAGGTTTCTTCAGTTATTAAACTTGTCTTGTCTTTTCTTTGCTTAAGAAAGAAGAATAGAAAAAGAAGGTCTACTATGTCCTACATTCTGACAAGCTATTTCAAACAAAAAGAAACTTAACTAATATATAATATAGATCCGTAGAAAATTTTGAATTGTCAAATAAACTATTTTTTCCTTTTATTTTGTGATTATCTTTTACAAACGTTATGTTAGACAGCTGAACATTTTACCATAGTCTCTCCACTATGGTCTCAATATATTCTGAAAATTTCATGAAATTAGTATTTATGTGGATCAAAATCGATTTTGAGGAAGGATATTGGTAATCTTGAGTGTTTAGATACTTTTTGGACTGATTGTTGGTGTGAGTTGTATTTTCATATGTACTGAGACGCATATTATCCAAAATAGTGATCGTTGTTTTCATATATTTATCTATTTAAAATAATGTTGATTTACAACTGAGATATAGTTTCAATTAATTTCTGATTCTCATTTATCTGTTGACTTTTTTATATTGTTTCTGACACAACTATGTCTTATTGAGAATCAAAGAGGTTTGCTGCTCAAGCTTATTTGATTTTATACAATTAATAAGTGTATCAAAGTCAATTCGGAGTATTTAAATAAAACGTAAAAATCGATTCATCTTTCTGTGACACTTGTTATAAATATTTCGAAAAAGAAAGAAGTTTGTCGGATAAAATGAGCATTCAATAATAAGTGATTGAATATAGCTATTGAATTGAATTAACTATTGAAATTGACAAATTATATTTCCGAACGATTGATTCGATAAGCTTTTACTTTTCAACAAATTCTCTTCGTCTTCGGCCTTTAAAATTTTGTTCACTTTGCATAAATATCTTATGTATATAATACATATCGTATTATCTGCATTGTTTGCTTTTTGGAAATTTATCCTCGCACTATTGAATCGATCATTCGATTCAGTATGTTTTCAAATAAAAATTGATTTTTCGAAAAACCAAAATCTTTTGAAATTCATTGATTTATGAAAAAATTTTCTTCGATAATATATTGTTGATTTATTTCGTTCTTATTTTAATTAGAAATTTTTTAAATATTTCCATTATTTTGACTAAATTCTGATCTTAGCAAAGGGAATCTAATAGATTACTAATTGCTTTAGAAAAATTTAAAAAAAAAGAAATAAGTTTTCACTATCAGACATTAAAATTATTAACAAACAAATTTCCCTTTGAGTGATTCAACAATATTTGAACGAATTTAATGAGGGCGAGAAAATTTTGTCTTGAAATTTACTTTACATTAACATGAAAACCTTTATGGTAACTCATCTCTGTTTGCAACAGATCTTTCTTTTCTTTTAAGAGATTCTTTTACCCAAAAAAAGAATATTTCATATTTTCTACTTTGACATTTATTCCGTTCGATATTATTTATGTGACTTTTTCTTTTCTGTTCTCGGTATAGATTTTTAATATAAAGTATGAACTTTAATATAGCTCGATAAAGAAATTTTTGTACATATAATTAAATTTCTACCGTTATATATTTTTACAATAAAATCAAATCGTTTCCCATGTAGCCGATTTTTAGAAATAATGTACATTGCAATTCATTATTTTTCAATAGAAATGCAATGGATGCAATTACATGATAATGCAACCCAAATAATCCAATACAATGCATTTTTTATAAAAATTCATTACAACTCATTGAAACATCAATCCATTAAAATGCGGGTGTGTGGGTGTGGGTGTCGATAAAAACAATAATCACACTCACACCCACACCCTCTAAAAATCAAAACATCATCATGAACATATGTACAAATAATTTGCAACGTTCTCAAACGAGGTAAATAAGGCTAACGAGTTAATTACAATGGAGATACATCATTGTCAATCACAAGTGACTGAATTTCGTTCAATGGGAAAAGATTAAGAATAATATTAAATTGATGATGTGCTGCGAGTGATAAGCTAACATGATGAAAAAAATCTTCGTTCAGCAATCAATATCGTCAATCGATAATAAATACAAGGGTGTGGGTGTATGTCTCGGTGAAGAGAAGACGGTTACACACACACACACCCACACCCGCCCACATATATAAACTTTCTTCTTTACACATACCTGCTTGTGCTATTGTTAAATAGAATCGATAAAAATCGATTAAATTGTATTAATCAATTTTAATCGATTGAAAATCTCGAATGAAATTTGGTGAGGTTGATGATTTTCATCGACTTTGGAAATTATAATCTTTAAAAAATGATGATTTTGTCAATTGATAATAGAATTAAAATAAATTTTAATCAAATTATTTTTGAAAAATGTAATTTTTTAACAAAAAATCGAACTGTCTTGGCTAAAATCAAAAGTAATCGTGATTATTGCATGAATATTTTTTACTGGCTAAATCTCATTTGTTTCTCTTGAATAAGTAAGTCTTTAAGTAAGTAATGTTCTAATAATCAAAATACTGGTAATTAATTTTGGATAGATGATTATCATGGTTCATTTGAAACATCCATATCATCATTATCGTCTTCAGTATTATTCTCATCTAGATTATCAGCAATTTTTGATGACATGATATCTCCAATATGTGGGAGGTCACAAGGAACACGAAAACAACTGATTTCGTTATATAATTTCCATAGAGCCATTTGTCCTTTTAAAACAGAATTTTGTAGTCTGACTGGTGACAAACGTTCAGGATGATTCATACGTTCAAATTTGAATGCAAGAACATTTTTTATTGCTTCGGCTTCTGTGTATGACAATATATCAAAATTGTGTCGACCACTAGTAAAATGATACATTCCACCGCGCAAACGTAGCACCAAATGAAGTGTCGCTTCCTTCTGTATTTTATATTCTGAAAGAGTTATGTCATCCATTAGCTGCATTCCGGCAAATATAAAACGTTGCTGATCAATTGGAATACCTTCCTTATCTTCAATCATTTGTTTCACACTCGCTATAACCATGCAAGATTCGACTTGTAAAGTAATCGTCTTTCCAGTAAGAGTTTTCACAAACATTTGAAAACAAGAAATAGATTCTGTAACATCAGTCTATGAAAAACAAAATCATGTGAGATGAAAAGAAAAAAGTTATGATTTACTTTTTCTAACAAAGCTTTTATCATGATGATACAATTATCTTGATATAACTTACATGACAAGATGGTATCATCTGACTTTAGAGTTTGACCATTATTCCAATGTGCTTCACTCATTGAAGAATCTTGATTTAATATAAATGATTTTACTTCCATATTTGAAAGTTTTTGAAGTTTTTGTACTCGCATTTTAATCTCTTCTACATTATCAGTTAGGAGAACACGTAATACATATTTTAGAGGTGATACATATTTATGATAGTCTATCCAGATATTGACTTCACCATATGTAATAAAATGATAACTATCTGGATATGTGAATACACATGATTGTAATTCCAAATCATTCAATGGCGAAATATTAACATTTTGTTTCATCGTTCCAATTTTTATCCATTGTTGTAAATATTTTGGTACATAGTCCTTCTTATATTTCCTAAACAATGTACTGATTAATTCATGATCCATATATTCTTCTGTTGTTGGATTTCCATATGGATCAACAATTGTTAATGGACGTGATTTTAATTTCTTTTGTATTCTCTTGTTATTTTTACATCGTTCATTCAAAAATTTTGCAATTTCAATCGTTTGATGTTGAATAGCTTGAGCATTAAATATTAAATCTTGATAAAAGAATGAAGTTGGTTCTGTCGAAATAACATTAGTCGATGTCATTGTTGAGTTACCTCTCTACCAAATATAGAACTACTTATCAATAAACGAATAAGTATTTAAAAATAAAGAAGCGATGACAAACTAAATCGATTACAATGCTAACATTTTTTTTTCAAACAATCTTTATTAGAGTGTGTAGGTAGGTAGATATGAATCTTCTCATGTTCAATACTCTCATACTAGTATGCTGCGAGACAGTAGAGAATCCCATTTTTCTCATCCCATGAAACAATTGGAATTCGGTAAATCATCCAAAAAAAACCAATGTCTCGAGTTTTTGTAATCCTTATATCACAACGTACTGTACACTTAAAATATTTCATTTTTAATAAATATCTTCATGTTTATATAAATAACCGAGACAAAAACAGACAAACCATTCGAGTAAAAAATACAACTGACGGTACGAATCCAAAAACTGTCAGCATAGAATCCTACATGACATCTGTTATTTCTATATCTTAGACTTTCATAGAAGAAATTATGATGAATTACAGTCGCGTTAAGAGATAAAGAATCTGAAACTCATCAGTGTCATATACGTAAACTATTGTATATATATATATATAGAATCTCAAAAACATTCTTAGTGGTCTTTTTCAGAGCGAATCATGTATGATCATCTAAGAAAATTCCCAACTGTTAAATGTACATTCGGTGCATTTGTACGATCTCAGCACAGTTTTCCTTACTTCGAAATGATATTTAGATGTGGAAAACGAGTGTTAGACTTTAGCCGTGACTAACAGGTCTAATAGAAGAAGAATTTTTCATGACGACTAGCAAATAAAAACCAATCAATTGACTAATGTACTTTTTGACAATCAGCCACCTTCCAGTAAATGGAACAAACAGGATTATAAACATGAAAAAGTTTGTCTCATAGGATTGTATCTCATACTCACATCCACTGAGCTTTTCTATGTAAATGATGAAACTTTTGAAGAATTTCGCCATTATTTTTTTAATTCTCATTAATAATTTACACAAGTCGTTTTGGCGTAAGAGCAAGAAAATAATAAAATTAAAACTTTTAGAGAGCATTCAAAAATTTTAATGAATATCATAGATATTCAATATGATCTATGACTATGAGACAGTTGATAAGATGCATTCAACTTGTTGAAAAATAAATTGTCGTAACTACCATGAAATCACTGACTTTAGTTCAAAGCCTTTCTAGATTTAATGCTACTGTATAGATATCATGAAAAAAAATACTTCCAGAGTAGATTTTAATTTGGAATCAATTAGAATCACCGAAGTTCTACAACAAGTTGAAATTGTTAATTGTTACCAACAGATTAGTAGAATTGTTAGAAATATAAAATACTAAAAATTTTCAATTATCATAAGGCAACCTAGATAGCGATGGACAAAGTTAACTTTGTTTTAGAATTGTAATATAATCAATAATTTTTAAAATCTTATCAGAATTGTCCATTTCCTCGATTAAAAAGTAATTATAATTTATTCACGTAAACCATTTAGTCGAACGTATCTTATGCTAAACAGAGATAGAAGTGTCGTATTTTATTTTTTAGCAAATCATTATTTATATATACTTCGAAATCTCTGATTTTCACTGTTTATTAAAAAGTAAATAAAGAAATGTATCGTTTTTAATGAAACTATGTCAAATTTCAAATTTTTTGTTTGTCAGAATCGGAATTGTGTCGGAATCTCCTCGATCGCTTTGCGATATCTAAATTTCCCATCACTAAGCCCAGTATAATTTATAATTATTTTGAAAATTGTGCAAAAACTGAATTAAAATTATTAAAAGAAATGCGCAAAACACTTTCGTTATTTATCGTATTGATTTTTTTTCTACAGTAGGAAGTATCTACTCACATCGATAATAAATAATATTGTTATGAAGCGTAAAACAATCTTTTCTACCATGCGCACAGATGATTCATTCGTTGGAAAAAACATATTGCGTCTTTTTGCTTCAAGAGATAGAAAAGTGCATCATAAATATTAATTCGTTTCTTCTCAAAAATAAAAAGAGAATTATCCTATGGAGTTAAACAAATCGAAAAAATGACATTAAAATGATGGAATGAACAGAAAAGGTTGATGTATTTCGAATTCATTGATTAATTGGACATTTTCTTCAATTTCAATGCAGGGTTTTGATTAAAAATCAAACTCACTATATTTGCTTAATTAAAATGTCGCTGTTAATCAATGAATTGAACAGCATCAATTTTTTTGTCTGTTCCATCATTCGAAATACTTTTTTTTCGTGGTTTTGACATAAAATTCATGAAAGTCATGAAATTTTTTTTGATTTTTTAACTCGATAGCATGGAAAAAAGTCAGAAAATCACATTTTAAGTTGTTCTCACATTCTATTTTATGAGTCTAGTGAATCCATTTTGCATTGAATGAAACGCTGTCTTTATAATTACGGGTGATATTGTAATTTTTTCCGTATACTGTTCTATTTCTCTCTGTCAATCCGTTTACTCTTGAGACAAAACTAATAACAATCTGTCCATTTTTTATTATAGTTATTATGTCTGAGAAAAAAACTAACAACATGATACAATCATTCTACATGAAACGAAACAACTTGAATTGATTATCTTATAAAAGATTTGTTAAGATCTACGCTCGATAAGAGTAAACATACGTCACTGACCTGTTTATTAAATACGTTATAATATATATGAGAACCATACTAATATAATTATAAAACGAGTCAAAATTAAGATATTCAAACAAAATTCAAATATCTGTACTCAACATATCTACCGTATCAAAGCTATACGATTGACGAAGTTGCAACTCTATCCTATAATTGCCTTAAAATTATAACTCCGACGAAGAATTTTCAGATCAACTCATTGCCAAATAGTTATTAACTAATTGATATGTTTTTAAAAGTATCTATATAAATTTTTATCACGAAAATGTATCCAAAAAAAATTATTCGGATAATTCAGAATTATATTGTACTAATGGTTTACATGATTGCTGGTCTATTGATATGATGTGGAGTTCTGTAGTTAATGAAACAATATTGAGACATTGAATTAATTGGGCAACCGACTCATACACAAGTCAAGGCAAATCGACAGAATAAAACAGTAGGAAAAAAAAGGCCCATCTCGTAAAAATCGCTGAAAAATTACCGATTTATCGCGATATATCGAAACGATACACAGTGGGCAATTTTGGTTAGGCATGCGGACATTTGGTGTAAAGTCAATACAAAAGACCACAAATGCAGTTTTCAGAGGTTTTCCTATACGCTCTTTCCAATGGAACACTTTGTGAAGCTCAGAAATTCTTTTATTCGGGTTTTCCAGAAAACAGGGTCTTTGAAAACCATAATACANGGGTCAGATTGGGTATGTTGTATATCATTTGAACATACTATGGGCTCTAATCCTCCTTTTTCTTTGTGGTAAGGGTGATAAAGGATATTGCTATATTCCATATGCATACATGACAAACAAGGACTTATGCAGTTCATTGTACACTATTAAACAGACGCCGGAAAACGACTTGGGAAAAGAGCAATGGATAATGCAAGATGAAGAAAATTACCTTGCTAGATGTGACATTTATGGAAACAACGATCCGGGCGATGATGACAACTTTGACTTCATGGAAACTACAGTAGAAGATGAATACGAACCCATAGACTATGCCAGTGGTCATAATATAGACTACAGTGGGGGCCATGACAATAGTGGTGATGGAGAACATGGAAGAGGTCATCGCAGACATCATCATGGAGGTGGTGGTGACAGCTACAACGAAGGGCATGGAAGCGGTCATCGCAGACATCATCATGGAGATGGTAGTGACAACGACAACGAAGGGCATGGAAGTGGTCATCGCGGGCATAACCGTGAAGGCGGTGGTAATAGTGACGACGAAGGACACGGAAGAGATCATCGCGGGGACCATGGCGAAGACTATGGTGAAAACGATAATGAATTACACAGCAGAACCACAGGCGCAGATGAACACTACGGCCATGGCGGAGATGAAGACTATCACCAACATGAAGGCACAAACTATGCCCAAGGCGGAGGTGATGACCATTCTCACGCCTATGATGCAAACTATGCCCAAGGCGGCGGTGTTGATCAATCTCACGCCTATGATGCAAACTATGCCCAAGGCGGAGGTGTTGACCAATCTCACGCCTATGATGCAAACTATGCCCAAGGCGGAGGTGATGACCAGTCTCAAGTGCAGGGTGGTGGGTTTCAAGGGGGTTACGGCGGAGGCTATGGAGAAGGTTATGGCGAAGGCTATGGCTAAGACTGCGAAGGAGTTTGAAACTATAAAAACCTAAAACTTAAATGAACATTATTGGTTAAAAGCTGAGGCAGCCTGAAGTTTTAATAACTTAATCATAAGCGCTAAAAATTTGAATTTACTGACTTTAGACATAGCTGATTCGAATAATAATGTGGAGCAAAAAAGACTAGATTTTAACGATGCGTGGGTCGTAACATTGTCTTTGCTATTTTCATTGGATAGCTCTTAAGTTGGTGTTCAGCTTACGAACTCAAGTGCTATACGATCGCTCGAAAGTATCCAAGTACTAGAGGTCGCCTTGGCATGCTGGCAGGAGGATACCCAATCTAGCCAGCAGAATACCGTGCACTCGGTGCTAGCCTTTTGATTGCATCTCGATTCGATTGGGCTCATGTTCATGCCTGTCTGCAGGGCTGACGCGAAGTATCAACTTTATTTTAGGCGGAAGTGGCTCGCGGTAGTTGTCATGAAAACAGAAAACGAATCTATTTTTCTCCAGCGAAGTTGGAGAAAATCGAAAATTTTTCGAAAGTGGGAGTCCGGACCCATCACCTTACCTCTTCTCCTCCTTCTTCGCGCTTGTGACACCTCTGTCTATATAATCAATCTATTGATTATGAATCGCTGAAGGAATGGTACAAGACGAGCTGTACCAAAAATATTGACATAGACATAAACAACGGATGACTAAGAATAGATGGTGATCGCAATATTTCCGCAATATTTGAATAATTTGCACTAGCGTGAGATGATTTGTTTAATTTTTCGGGTTCTGATGTTTAGAGAATAGAAGCATATCTTTAGTAATGTGTGGTAGAGCTATAAAATATTCTTGATCTTCTGTATGGAGAGAGCAAAAGATCAAGAACTCCTTAAAAGATTTTGACGCGAGTAGGGACACGTGAAACGTGCCACAATTATTGATTGCAAAGTAGAGTGCAGTCGGTTGCATATTTAATAACGCAAGAACGAAAACAGCTAGCAACCTGTGATTTTCGCCAGCAGAAAGAACAATCAAAGCTTTACAGATTGATGTTGTTTTTTATGTTTGAACTATTTGTCCAGTGCTTGACCAGTGATCAAACTTTTCCGATATCAACTTGAAAGTTTTCATCTTGCCGAGTTTTAATTAGGACATAGTCAACTGCATAAGCTGCTTCAATTTGGGAAAGGTCCAATTGGATATCTGCTGCTGCTGCTAAAGCAACACAAAGCATGCATGTAGGTCTTATCCAGAGCAAAGTAGCCTACACAGTCGACCACGTTCTATTTTAAAAGCCAACGAGAAGAAAACTTTCTCACCGAAACCGAAAAGTTTGATCACTAGTCAAGCATTGGATAGATAGTTCAGACATAAAAAAAATCTTTCGAGTTTCGATTTCTCTTTCTATTGGCGAATATCGCAGGTCTCTAGCTGCTTCCGTTCTTGCGTTATCAAACATGCAACCGACTGCATTCCATTTTGAAATGGATAATAGTAGCTTTCAGTTTGAGAAAAAATGAATGTGTCAAAGGATTTATTGAGCGACAAAATACTTGAAAAAGAAAGAAAAAGCAGAGTTCTTGTCATATTTTCATCATTTTTGGCACAATATTATCCCAAAAAGTTTGCGAATATTTTTGCATTCAATGTGTAATGATAACCGTTCCATAATATAATGCTTCGAAAAAATATGTATTTAATATAAATTCGCTTTCGTTTTACGCCAAGAAAATTCTTAAGGATGTTTGATATCCTCAAGATTCTTCTTATACATCTGAAGATCTGGATGATCTTCAGGTAATGATCTTTGTGCACATTCCACTGCTCGTTCGTAGTATAGCAGTGCCTTCGAATGCTCGCCCATACGTTTATATAATACGCCGAATCTGTCGTAAGAAGAGGCCAAATCAGGAAGATTTTGCGTACGATTGTTTTCCTGAATTTCAAGTCCTTTTTGTAAATATGAAAGCGCTTTTGAGTAATCGCCGGTGCTGCTATATACACTGCCGATATTCCTGTAGCATTTGGCCAAAATTGGATGATTTGAAGGAAGAGCTTTCTCGCATATTTCAAGCGCTTTTTCATAATATGGCAGTGCTTCTAAGTACTGGTTCATTTCAAAATGTACGTGGCCAATGCTATTATAGGTAGGACCGAGATCGAGATGATTAGGGGGAAGATTTTTACTGCTTATTTCAAGGTCTTTTTTGTAATACGAAAGTGCTTCTGAGTACTCGCGCCTTTTCAAATAAACCATACCGATATTGTTGTAGGAAGTAGCCAAGCTAGGATGGTTTTCTGGGAGAGATTTTTTGCAGATGTCAAGCGCATTTTGGTAGTATGGAAGTGCTTTCGAAAACTCGCCCATGCTGAAATGCACTAGACCGATATTGTTGTAAAAATTAACGAAGTTGGGATGATACTCGGGTAGCGAGACTTTCGAGTTTTCAAGGGCTTTTTCATAATATAAAAGTGCTTGTAAGTATTCACCCATATTGTCATACATCACACCAATATTGCTATAGAAAGTAGCAAAATCGGGATGATTTGAAGGAAGGGTTTTCCAGCTGATTTCGAGTACTTTTTTATAATATGGAAGTGCGTCAGAGTACTCGCCCATGTTACTGTACGCATCACCGATATTATTGCTGGAAGTGGCCAAATCGGGATGGTTCGGAGGCAGAATTTCTTGGCGAATTTCGAGTGCTGTTTTATAATACGACAGTGCTTTCGAGTACTCGGTCATATCGTTATACAAATCACCGATATTGTTATTGCAAGTTGCCAGCTGAAGTTGATTTGGAAGAGGAGTTTTCTCGCAGATTTGAAGTGCTTTCTCATAATGAGAAAGTGCTTCCGAGTAGTTACCCATACCTTTATATGCATCACCGATATGATTGTACGAATGAACAAAATCGGAGTGATGTGCAGGCAGAATTTTCTGACGAATCGTCCGTGCTTTTTCATAGTATCGTAATGCTTCCTCATAATCGCCCTGTTTACGTTTCGTCCAACCTAGTTGATGATTGAGATATGCTTCCTCACTTTCGTCTAGCGTCATTCCATTAAGCAATTCCTTATAAACGTCTTCAGCTTTGCTATATTCGCCTACTTTAACCAGTAATATGCCCAGTCGGTGCCATCCTGTTGAGCCTTCGGTCTCCTTTCGCATGCATTGGGTGACTGCGTTGAGATGCGGATCGTTATCGTGCGTTAAAGTGAGTAGAATGTGCCACCGCAGGTTGCCTTCCACAATTGGGTTTATTTCTCTGATGCGGAAAACCGTATGTGTGGAGAAGAGAATTTCTTTCTCTTTGTCTTTGAAGTAGCTGAGGTCGTCCAGGAGGGCAAAAGGAGAGGACGTAATCGATGTATCGATTGTCATTTCAAAAAGAATGCCAACATATCCAGGCTTAGCTCCACCTTTTCCAAATGTGAGAGCAACGTTTTTCTCTTCACTAGTCGACATAAAAATGTTAAATGACATAAGTCCATCCGGCGCTTTAAGAATTTTTTCAAAGTCTGCATTACACACGCTTTGACCTCTGTAAACAGTAAATGATTTTCTCTGTTTATCAACGAATTGCTTCTTGTGTTCAATTTCGAGCTGTCGATGTAGATCACGGATGAAGAACCCAAGCTTAATTAAGTTGTTTACTTCCAGATTGCGCAGAGCCTTATTGAGCATACGATAGAGAAAGCACTCGTACGTATACCACCAGATGGCTTTCCCCGAACAATATTCTTGCTCGAACATGGTAATAGTTCCCAATGCTTTCATATCGGTAGCGTAGAGTTTACGACAGTAGACGAGAAGATCTTTAACAGACTTTTCATCGTAGTCGATTTCAAGCAGAATTTCCTTGAGTAATTGTGTGTACATGAACGATGCATCTAACTCGTCTATATTGTTTTTGGACGCGGCATCCGCCGACATAATACTGATGGAGACAGAATCTTGATCGAATTGATCTATAGTTTCTTTCAATGATTTACAGAGAGAATCGATTTCGGTGAACACTCCCTTCACCTTTAACCAATCCTTTGCCCATAGTTCATAATGTGTCATGCTATCACAAAACAAGTAAATAGAATCAAGCTGAGTCATGGCATGAACTTCAGGTACAATCACTTCGCATAGAGCACCTGATACAATCATCAGCACTTTAACATCTTTAATTTGGCTTAGAAAATTGAGACACTGTGTACGGTTGGTGAACGTGCTGATATTGTTAACAATACGTCGCAAGTGTGTCAGAGAATTACCAAAAACACCGTCTGATTCGTTCATGTTTAAGTCCAACCAGACGAGAACAAAAGTCTGTAGTAAATGCTCTCCAGATATGATGTTATTAGGCGGTACTGTAGAAGAACTTGACCATTCGCAGATCTTGCCATCTTCGATAAAGCTACTGTTTGTTGCTGAATCAGTGCTTGGGACGCCGGAAATCAGCCCTTCCGTGTTTTTGTGCGCAATGACTGCTGGTAATGATGGCTGTGGATTTATCGATGTTTCTTTGACTGCATCTTTATCAGAGGAAAAATGTTTATCTGTCGTTGTTTTCAATGACATTTGTTGTTTAGTTTCATGCAATACTGAATTGTCTTGGTCGCTTTTCACTGTTGCAGTCGAGTCTCGATCAGAGAGCACTGTGGCAGTGAATGAATCTGTTGTCGACGATTTGTTCTTAGATATAACGGTTGAAGTTGTCTTGTAGTGTATCTTTTTTATATTCACTATGTGGAATATTTTTGTGATAGAGACTGTTTCTGTAACAAGTTGCTTATGTTGTTTGATTGACTGGCAACAGTCACTGATGATTTAATGTATATACACTAGTGTTTTTACAGTGTAACAAGTGTGCGACTCTGAATAGTCGACTTGTCACATTTCACTAATTACATAGAAAAAATACGTATTTCATATCGATTTTTACCTTCTCCCAGCGTTGCTTATGCTTTTTATCGTCAGAAAATTAGTATACTACCTTTTTACTACACGTGTGTTGTTCTTTCACCTCATTCACGACAAAATATGAGCGCTTGAGGTGAATGATTTTTGCTCGCACAGATAAAAAATACTGATGGTAATTGGTGATACTCGTTGACAACATACATGCCAGAGAAAATGCGTCGATATATGTTATTGCAGCTACACGGTATAACATAATTATAGACCTCCCCTCTCTACAAAAATTATAAAAAATAAGGTTTGTATTTCGAAAAGAAATCTGACGATTTAATTGATATCTCCGCTAGAAAGATTTGTGCCTGTGGTACACTAACCTACGGTTATTGTACTTCTCCTTCTTCTATATAAGTGAAGAGTACAATCAATATACAATTATATCACGAAAAGAAAAATGACTATAACTCGAGTTCTTCTCAATCGATTTTGATAATTTATTCTGTGTTATTGGTTTAAAGGTCCCCATTCACTTCTGAAAAAAAAATTTTTCAGCTGTTTTGGTTTACAAGAAGTCGTAGCAACAGTGTGAAATACGAAGCTTCTAACGGCACCTGTCGGAAGAACATCAATTTTTTTAAAATTATTTTGTTAGCTAGAATCGCACAGGTTTTCAAGCGCTTTCAGAGTATTTTATTGCTTTTTGCTTTAGACAACGTTTTATTAACGAAAAGCTATCGACAACGCCCATTAAAACACTTCTAATTGTTGCGTAGAGCGACATTAATATCATTCCCTTGTCAATGTACTCGCCTAAAGAGTACTCATGCAACAGTTTTTGAGTACTCTAATGGCTTTTCGTGAAATACTCGTCGATCTATATTCTATTTAGTATTCTTTCAGTACATCTATTTTATTTAAATATAGAACTAATGCGTAACAAAAATACAGATATACATTGAGAACTTAGAGTACTGCACTACATTTATATTTTTTTTATATAGAAAATAGGAATTAGCATTTCACTTTTAGAAAGTAAAGAAATAGTAAATAGAAGTACGTATCGAGAAAAATACAGCCCGAGGAAAAATAAATAAAGAATAAACTATTTATTAAATAACGATGTGTGATCGAAAGCGTGTAATATAGATCGTTACAAAAAAAAAACAGATATTTTAAGTTGAAAAGCAGATTTAGTATTCATAATATATTTTTAAAAAATATTAAAATGTCCTTAGAATGGTGCGCCTATTTTCATCATGTCAAATTCCAGTCGACTTGTAGTAAAGGCTATTATACTCTTTTGTTTCACAAGTTTTCAAAACCTATCTGAAAAAAACTGTTTACTAATCTAAAAGCAATTTTTATCTAAAATTTATTAAATGAGATCAAACGTATTATGGTTTATATGTCTAAGAAATCTTTAATTGCACTCAAGAACTGAACAAGTTCAAACGAAAGAAGTTGTTTTTCTCTTCTTCAAATAGCCATTCATTGCGTTCATATGAATGATTCATCAGAAAAGAACGGAGAATAATATAGACAAGTCATTCAAATATTTCTTTCATATTTTCTATTTAATTAAACCATTTTTCTTTATTACACAATTTTATTCTATTTTTTAATACGCTACTGCATACGCGTTTCGTTAAATGATTAAGACAAGACTAGAATGAGTACTACATTGAGTACTCGGTCGAGTACACGAAAAGTCTTAATATACATAAAACTTGACGAGTACTCACGCGAGTAATATGCGTACTCAATACTAGCAAGTCGTATTCGCTTGATGAGTATTTCCACTAGGGTTGACATTTCGTTTGAATAAATCTCGTTTGAACAAAATTGATTGAATATCAAAGAGAAATAGGGCCGAAATATTTTCACAAATAAAAGAAGTTTGTTTCATAAACTTCTTTAATTGAAAAATTTTATGCGAAGTTAAAAAAGAAGACGTTCACAACGCACGTGAAGTTATCACCAGATTCGAGTATTTCCATCCCGGATTCGCCCAGCAACTTGCTCCAGGTCTCGTGTTCTTGTTTTAAGTAGAAGTCGACGAGCTCTATCCATTGGTCTACTCAGATTTGCCACAGTTCAAAGTATGATTTTTGGGACCATAGATGGTGCTGTACAAAACCTGAAATTATAGTNATGCCTTTACTAACATTAAATTAATACGTGATTATCAAGCGCGTATATATTGAGAAGTTCCGGTAAAACGCCTAGTTAGTTAAATGGGTCAAATTGACTAATTTTCATCATATAGGGTGACATCTTTGCCAGGAAATGCTAAATGCGTTTTAAAACGTATTTGACCGAACAAGATATATTTTCATACATTTTCGATCATGTCCTACAACATGCAAATAACAGTTTCTTAGATCGACGATTTCGAACTTCCGGTGTCAGAGGTGACGCGTTACGATTTTTTGCCGATATAGTATGATGCCTGTGATACTCAGATTGGTTTTGATCATAAGTACGGTATCCATTTCTACTTTTGGCTTGCCAACGTTGAATTCCTCCGATTACAACACCACTTTTGTGACAACTAACAATACAACGTAAGTATTCTCCTTCATAGGAATTTGAATATCTCATTTAACGAATCAGCGTCAAGCAGCAAATATCACTGTTACGTATTGAATACTGTACAGATTCCTTTTGATCTTCCCGAAAAAAGCTTCGAGTAGCGTGAATCTTGAGCGAAAAGCTACACGTATGACATAGGCTATGACGCTTCAAATTTTGTTCTAGAAAAACTAACTTCTGAGGGAGAAAACAAATAGTTAAGTTCCAATTAATGGGGATCAATGTTTGGTATACAAACAAATAGAAGAGGTAATATGAGAAACTCTACAAGAGAAGATCAATTAACATTCTCCATAATGTAGTAACTCCCTTCTTAGGTTGCAGCAAGAAGATGGTGAGTGAAATATTTCATTTGGAGTAACCCGAAATAATTGTGGTCTCTGTGCTGTAATATCCTCAAAGAGTTCAAGATATGTGACGAATGAAAAAGAATTTCTTTTCAATCTAGCTTTTATAAAAAAAACAATGTGTCAATCATGAAAATGATACGCTAATACAATATTATTCATTTAGAGAATTGATGTCTCTTCGTCGACCAACATGGATGTATGTTGATCTTGACGCAGTGAGTTTCAATGTTCGTAACATCAAAACAGTCATTGGAGAGAAGGTGCATCTAATGGCTGTTGTCAAAGCCAATGCATATGGGCATGGAATGGTGGAGATAGCGCGCACTGCTCTTTCATCGGGTGCGACCTGGTTAGGTGTCGCCACGCTGGACGAAGCACTTGTTCTACGTGACCAACTCTCGAAGACATTCCCTATCCTCGTTCTAGGTTACGTCCCTTCGCAACACTTACAAGTAGCCAGTCGCTCTGGAATCACAGTGACGGGCATCTCTTTGCAATGGGTTCAGGAAGCAGCTCGTATTGTTCAGGAACCAATCAACTTTCATCTAAAAGTCGACACCGGACTGAATAGAATTGGCTGTAAGACAATAGACGAAGTGCAATCAGTTCTTAAGATTGTATCACTCAATCCAAAATTAAATTTATCCGGAGTCTTTACTCACTTTGCCACCTCTGATGACTTGAACAACAGAACCTATTTTCTCATGCAACTCGCACGCTTCAACGAGTTTCTTCAAGTCATTCCCAATCGAACTGAAAAAATTATTCATTGTGCAAATTCGGATGCTACTCTCTATCAACCCGAGAAGCCATATTTTAACATGGTTCGATGTGGAAAAGCGTTGACTGGTCCCCAGGATGAATCGTTGAAACATCTACTTCCCTTCACTCTTCGAACCGCTATGTCAGTTCACTCGACATTAGATCTTGTCAAATTACTGAATGCTACGGAAAAGATTGGTTATAGTGGCACATATACAACAAAGGAACCTGAGTGGATCGGTACTGTACCTATAGGATATGCTGACGGATGGCATCAAAATTTCAAAGGCACTGGTGTTCTTGTCGAAGGAAATCGATTACCTATCGTCGGACGTATCTCTATGGATCAGCTTATGATTGGTCTTGATCAACCATATCCAGTCGGAACTCGCGTAACTTTTATCGGACAACAAGGCAACGATACGATTACTGTGGATGATGTTGCTCAGTACGCAAACTTGCCGATGTTAGAGGTATCTTGTTCCTTCACGAATCGTGTGCCACGTATATACAAACAAAGTGGATCGATCACAAACGGTGCAAACATTTTCTTCGAGCCTTTAAATCTGCTTGGAACAGTACTTTGCCTTTATTTTATACGTCAATGGTAAATCTTTATGTGATCGAAGACACTTTCGTAACTGACTCTTTGCGGAACGGCAAATCAGATCCGTTCAAAAACTGATCAATTTCGAAAATCATGTATGATGAATTTCACTCGCAGAATTGCTTTAGTAAGGAATAGGTGTTCATTTGAGAGTGATTGAAATAAGTGTGATAGTAACAAATCATCATCAGGATGGGCGTGGGTCGGTGAATGGGTGTGGGTCTAGGAGTGGGGTGTGGGTGTGAATGAAGATAACAAACACAAGCACACCCACACCCCAATTATTCATTTATAAGATGCTTGTTGTGAATGTGGGAATGAGCGTCGAAGTTGAGGAACATATGATAACTCAATTACGTGGAAGCAAATGAAAGTTTTGATGATAAATTGTTCGATTAGGCTGTAATTGTTGATAGCAACTGGTAATATCTCATAATTATAGGATCCCAATTGTAATAATTTGCAATATTTCAATGCATTTAAACGAAATAATAATGTAGAAGCAACATCATAAACGAATACATTTGAAGAAAAGGAAGTAAATTAATTTAACCAGTATTAATCAAGATTGGTTTAAATCGGAAAAATTGAACTAATAAAGTTACAAAATCATGAATTAAGTTTGAAAAAAATCCTCATAAATATAAAAATAATTTCACAGATAACTTCGTTCGTAAGATCTTCGAAATAAGTAATGGTTTCCCTAGATCAACTGAACAAAATCAAATGAAGTTTAATTAAATGAATTTATTCTTCTGACTTACCAACTCCTTTGAAATATTTTTACTAGAAAGAAAACAAAAAATTATAAAAATAAAATCTCTCCTTTTATTTTGCATCTTTTTCTCATTATCATTATCAAAAATGTTAATTCGTTATTTATACCACTATAAACGCCAATATTTTTTCATATCGAGAAAAACAACCAATATCATCCAAGTAATTTCCAGATGATCATAGTTTTAGTATATTAGATGAATTTGTATGAATAAAACAATTGTTTAGTAAATGTTGTAAGCTATTAAACAATTAACCATTTCTTTTTTTTCAATTTTGAGTAGATGATTCATAAGTCGGAAATATATAATTTGCTTATCATACTCACTGAGATATTTAAAAATCAAACAAGAATCATTAAAATAATGAACCAAGCATTTTTTAAAACATTAAAGTTATAATAGATCGTATATTAGCACAAACTAATTCTCTCTTTTTCAATCATTAAAGGTTGTCAGTATTGCAAACGCGAACAATTATTTTACAATTGTAACTCTTATGCGTTGTCAGAAGTTAGTCAATTCTATGCCATGTCGCATTAAACAATGTCTTAAATCCAAAGGTAGAACTTTTAAAAAATATTAACAAGAATATCCAAAAAATAATCATAAAGTACTAGTAGTGGTCTTATAATTTTAGCCAGCAAAATATAGATGTTTTTTCTTGAAAGTTTTTTGTCATAAGAACTATATGAACTAATAGAATTTTCTCATCATATTCTGAAAGAGCATATTGGATTCTACATAGTTCCATAAATTTAAGAAAAAAATGTAATGTTTTAGCCAAAAAAATTTCGAAAGCATAGATCGATATAAGGTGGTCTTATAATTTTTCCCATCACTGTATATGATTGTCAATATTTTTAATTTTCAAAAAATTTTCTTTCTTAATTTTTCTATGAAAAATCGCTCAAGCCATTTTTCATCAATAATAAAAATCTTGAAAAAACCGAAATCTCATCTACGATGGTTTTTTTCGTGAACGTGATGACAGTTACGCGTAACTGCATGTTTTTTTGCTGTGATAATTACGTGTCATATTGCAATAACAGTTACGCCGAAATTGCATCTGAATTTCATCACAGTCGAAGGCGTGCGAAGTAGAAACAAGTTTAAAATACCTATAAATATGAGAAAAATCTTTCTTGACAACGAGTAAGCTTTAATGCAAGTAAACTATCTTTTTGAATATGAAGAAAAATTTGGTTCGTCAAAAAATATATTATGGTTTAAATATTCCCTTTAGTCTAAGAGAACTTTGAGTTTCCGAATCAAAATGTTCTATGGATGTAAATATGACAGAAATTATACAGCAGATTGAGCTTGGTAAGTACCTGTTGTTGTAGTTTTTAAATCTATCAATACTTTTTTTCTTATTTTAGAACTGGGTAATCCAATTGAATGGACGTGTTCGAAATGGTTCTTCTCTCTATAGTTATAGCTATTAATTTAGTAGAAAAAGAATGTGAAACTTGAATATCTATCTCTCTCATTTACTTATGTTTATTGTCTTCAAACATTGTATTTATTTAAAATGATAATTCAAAAAAGTCGATTGAATTTTCTAGATGAAAATCCACTTAGATGAAACGAGTCTAATATAATAATTCGTGTTCTTATCCTTCTTGTTCTATCATCAATCAGATCTGTGTGCTTCTATTGTGATGAAAAATGCCCTTAGCTTTTTTTTTCTCTATGAGTCATAGTCAACATCGTATGCGAGTAAAATAAGTATGTTCTTCATTTTTCTTTCCTTTGCTCGGTTATTCCTCGTGCCGTCATTCTGATCTTCTATCTCTTTCTGTGATGAGTCACATATCGAATAGTAGTATATATAACGAGTACAATATGAAAAACGTCTTCAAGACGATTTGAAAAATAGAACCTTTATTACAA
>CAJNSZ010000383.1:87084-102194 GCA_905329745.1 Rotaria sp. Silwood2 | reverse complement strand
TGAAATTGAGTGGAGTTTTTCACATACCTAATGGAGACTTGACTGCAGTCAATACTACATTGAATCAATTTGCGGCCAACAACAGTGATTTGGATTTTCGAAATACAAATATTTTTGTCGTCCCGTCATTTTACTACTACTTTGCAATTGTTTTAGAACCGAGTAATCCGACTGGTTATAATGTTTTACTTAGCTCACGACTTATTCCCGAAAGTATTGTTCACAATGAACCGGATAAAGTTGCTGAAGTATTTATTCAAGCAAAAGGTCAAACTGCAATGGGATCGAATCTTCTTGGGCATTTAGTAGCTGGTGGACAAGTATCTAATATATCAAATTCTAATAATAGCGTTAATCCAGGATGGCGTACTGCTCTTCTTCATATGGTCTATTCTCAGGGTTGGTTAGATACAACATCTGAGGCTGATGAAAACTACCTAGCTCAACAAGTCTCAAATCGAGCAGAAATTTTGAACCGATTATCGATTAGTTCGCAGGGAAGTTGCTACCTAAATGAAGCTGATCCGAATGAAATGGATTGGCAAGTTAAGTTTTTCGGTACAAGAGCCATTTACGATCGACTCAAATCAATCAAACAAAACATTGATCCAGATGGATTATTTGTTTGTCCAAATTGTGTCGGTAGTGATGATTGGACATCAGATCTCAATTGCCCGAAGACATCAAGCTCCTGGATACTTCATTTAACAATATTTCTCTTAGTAATAGAAATTGTTGCAATATTATCATAAAATATCAATAACAACAAACTCAGAACTATCGAATATAAATTAAATTTTATAATTGTGCGGAACAAGATGAACTATTCGTTGAAAATACTTTCCTTGCGTTTTGAATATCTCACGAATAAAGCTTTGTAGTTTTCGCACATTGAATGAATTCTTGAATATGTAAATGATGAGTGATTGATTATAGAAATATCGGATTCAAGTTTTGACAAAAGCACTGTTGTATTTTTCATACATTATTTAGTGAGTGTGAGTTGAGAGGAGATTCGTATAGGTGGCTATACGTGTAGATGATTTAATTACAAACATAGAGATCCACCTCCCGCTGGCAGGATAGAGATAGCCATGGTTAGATTGATTGAAAATCACTATGAAATGATTCATAAAAATTTCTGAAAAGTTATTTTTGTATTTACATTATCAAAGTCTGCAAATTATTAAAGTTTGTAACAATTGCAAGGATATTAATGCGAACTATGATACATTCTTGAAAGAATTATCCTGTCCTAAGTATTTTAAGTCATAACTAAGTGGCTTAGCTTGAAGGCAAAGACTCTTAACTTTCTACAAATCTCCCATATTCGAACTGAAGAAGAAGATGCGGGTTTTCACTTCACCCACAGCCAAAACCACTGCTCGTTTAAAATAGTCTTATAAAAATTACCTAGAGATACCAAAATTAGTAACACTGATATATTCAAATCTTATACAAGGCTCAACGAATTTTTCTACCTACACATACATACTGAAAGACCAAATCGAACTCTAAAATTCTATCCCTATCTGATAACTAGCCGTCTTTATGCGTGTGAAGACAACCGTCTTGTTTTGGTTTTTCCGTATGTGTAATTAAAGTGTCGTGTATTCTCAATAAGAAGAGTTTTCAAAAAATTAACAGCAAAGTTTAGCGCATCGAAACTTTGCTTTTATAATATCATCTGAAGAATGATGAAATAGTCTAGAATTATTAATCTCAATTTGAGAAATTAGTATATGTAGAATGAAAATTTCTTCGAACATTCTATAAGATTTTATGATATCAGCGCTACTACTTTTGGTATATCCTAAATATTATCGTTACTGCCAAGGGCTTTCGTCAATTTTGAAAATTTGACAATATTGTCTGAATTCAGATATCAAAATTTCATAATGAATACATTTGTACGCACTATTTGTATTTCAAGATTGACACAAAATCATGAACAAATCATGTTTTCATGTTACTTTTTCATTTAAGAAAAGGATATGCGATCATGTTTGGCAATTAAAACGATTCTTTGAACGATTTAAAAACAAGATTGAACCTGACGAGTTGGTTTTAGATTAAAATGAAGCTTAAAACAATGAGAAGAATGAATAGATGACACAAATAAAAAGTAAACATAAAAATCCTTCATGAATTCTCGCATCTATTTGTTTATGTCACACAAAAAAAAAAATTCTGTCTAGTGACTTGTAATTTTAAATCTAACACAATCAATAATATTGATGAATAAATGAACTATTTATATTTTCGCGCTGTAATATTCTTTCTTCTAATCATATATATGACTCATGGTCAATCAATTGAAATTCTTGAATCCGGACAAATCTATTCATCATCAAAATCTATTGGTACTATTCTTTATATTAATCTTTTCAATCATCTTCCTATATCAATTCGAATATCAGGTGTAGTCGAACGTTGTTGTCTATCTATTGATTATTGTATACCAGTACGTCTTCTTGGTGGTGATTTTGGTGAATGGAAATCACATAAAAATCGATCAATGATCTTTTTTTGGCCTGCTTTGGAATGGAAATATATAAATGATAATTATTTTTGTCAAGTATCTTTATTATTTGGATTTCGAAATCATATGACACATTTTAAATTAATAAATATTAATATAAATTATCTACCAATAAAAAGACAACTCAATGAAGATGTATTTCAAATAAATAATTCATCATATAATATATATCCAAAATGTAATCATTATCTTAATATTCGAACAAATCAATGTGAAAATCTTGATAATCTTCAAAAGAAGTTTTCATTTAATTTTTCATCATCTTTTATTCCATTTAATCATCGAGATTTATCAACGAAATGTATACATGGTATTCAATCACATGAATGTTATTGTCATAAAAATTATATTTCTGTACCTATTAATCAAAAATTGTATCATCCAAAAACTTATATTCATCAACTTTGTACACATCTATCAAATTATAAAAATTTAAATTTAAATTTATTAATAATAATTAATTTCAGTCTATTTATTTTATATATTATTATTTTAATTATTTCATCTATTTTTATTTGTACATATTATAGACAAATAGAACATGAATATAAACAAAATTCAATTGTAGAATCAAAACTAATGACAAATCAACGATTTTCTCTTATTGAAATTGCTTCTGAATTACAGATTAATAATAGTAATAGTTGTACATCGATGTTAATTCCAGATTGAATGAAAAATATATTATCTAAACATTGATAATAACTTCTATATTTACGAAATATATGTTATTCATAAGGCATCAACAATATGAAATTTGAGGAAATTCTGCTTTTTTTGTCATGGTTAAAGCTCGTCGAGTTCCTTCTGAACATGTTTTTTAAAATGCTCGGACAAAGCAAAAAACTTAGATTAAAAAAATCGTTTTCTTCTGATATGATGAAAAAACTATATAAATATGGGCTTGTGCGCTTAGAGATTTCAACCGCCTGAAATTTTGTATTTGTCTTTTCATCCCGTCATTGTTTTTTTCGAATTTTTCTGATCTGTGTCGGTTTTCCTGAGGTCGAAATTTGACGAGAATTTATTTAGAGTTTTGCGTATACTATTCGATGCTGATTTTGAATATAATGTTAATTTCATTTGAGATAGAAATTCTGAGGATTAAAATATGTGAATACGAACCTATGCTTATGTTTTTTCATCATCTTATCGGAAAAAATGATTTTTTTCAACAATCAAACAATAGTTTTAAAAAACTATATAGATGATTAAATATTGAGACTTGATGCTTTCGGGTGTATTCCAGTTTTTATAGGCTTTTCTGATATTTTTTTAACCTAAATTTCTCTATAAAGTCATTATTCTCATATTTTAAAAAACAACATTTTCAGAAGAAATTAGACGAGCTTTATTCAAGAACGTTGCTTATTAATACGTTTGATAGTGACTTTTTATGTGTCTTTACTGCCACTTCATGTTTAAAATAATCCCAATTCTGTCTAAATTGAAAAAATGCGTAAACTTTTGAACTTTCAACATCAAAACATATAATTCCTTGATGTAAGAATATTTTTTATTTATATATGAATAAGTTGGTTCGTCGATAAATTCAAGTATTATTAAGTTTTTATTTAACAAAACTTAATGGAACATTTCTAAATTTCCTATATTGAAAAACCTTAGCTTTTTAACAACAGCTTCCTTTTTTTTAAATTAATTTTCATAAAAAAACTAAAAACAATCATAATTTCAACTGATTCAATTGCTTTAGTGCATGGTGCATCCGTTTCTTTGTTTCTATTATTAATTTCCAAAACACAACATGCAAAATAAAAATCATTACACCTATAGTCAGACATCAAAGAGTCACACGTAATGTCACTGTCTCGACATCGATCATATGTTACAGTCAGGTAGTAAAACAAAAAAAAAAGTAATCATTGTTCATCCTCATGAGAAGACCAAAAAAGAATTCTTTGGCTTTTTCTTCTCAATTCTTCTTATCGATATTCAAAATTCTATGCAAACAAGTTGATCATTGTTTGTTTGAAGATGTCATAGATTTATACATCGATCTTATTTACATTTAACAAATATACTTATTGAAAGATAAAACATGCTTCTAGATGAAACAACTCATTCAAGAAGAGGAAGAAGAAGCATAAGTGTGTGATATCACACTTTTTAACAAACTCAATCATGATGAGAAGGGCGGTTTCTTAAACAAACAATAATAGTCAAAGAAAATATTTTTCGTTATTGACATGTCTTTCATGATAATGTTTCCGAAACTGATGTATTCTCTGAAAATCAATGATAAATGATCGATCATTTTGGTTTTACTTGTATAATCTTCTTATCCTACTCATCATCTTAAACACAAGCACTTCATTGATGAATATTGTCTTTCCTTGATCTTTTTCTTTGGCGGAAGACATATGTCGTTAATCATTACTAGTAAATGTAAGAGAAAAAATACGACAGGTAACGACGAAGATAAGTATATCGAGTGTTGATGGATGTTGCAAAGATTCACAAAGAGAATCTATGAAACGTACATATTTATGTGTTCGCTAGAATATACATCCGATTAAATAATTGGAAGTGAACGTTGGCCGGCACTAAAAAAAAAAGAAAAAGAAGAAATTCAAATCGGATGTAAGATGTTGCCGTCGTTGTTAATCAAGTGGAAACACAAGAAGAAGATGCACTTTGAAATTGAGACCATGATGAAAATACTTGCACACCTAATCCGATTGAATTCCTGCCAGCTCAATGAATTAAGAGGTTTACTATTTGAAAGCATACAAAGCAAAGTAAAAAGAAAATGTGGATAAATTCTCAGGGTCAAGTTTTCAAGCGTATACTACTATTATTATTTGAAATTGATGTTGATTCAGGCGCTTCACTTTAGTATGGATCATGACAAAAAAACAACAGAACAGTCGAGTGAAAGGGCGACCGTTTGTATGCATAGTTAGCCTCCGTTTTATGTTATACCGCCTGTCATGATTGGCCTTCTTTCTTTCTTCTAGTAGTGAAAGGCGTGATTGGAACCGCCTGCTCGAGTACATATATATATATACATATACAAAAAAGAATGAACGAATAGTTCGATAGACAAGTGGGAGAATAACAAGACATGTGATGTATATCAGACCTCCTGCTAACTGACAAATCAAACCATTGATCATAATGATTTAACCGACACAGAATAAACTAACTGTGATGATGACCAAGTAAATGAACTTCTCTCATTGATATTAAAACAGCACGCATCATTCTTATTAAATTTAACAAGAAAACTTTCAAAAAAATAAATCTCTTGAGTAAAAAAAAAACAAAAAAGAAAAAAAAAGCCATTTTCATCCAATTTATAGTTCACACCTTTTCATGTGCATGCGTGCATATGTTAGTCAAATCAGTCATTCGACTTTCATAAAAGAATAAAAAAAAAGCAAAAGTGAGATATGACGGTCACTTGTTTCTCTTTTTTTGCACGTTTAAAAAGGTAATGATGATGATAATAGGGTTGACAGAAATGTGCAAGCGGGCAATAAAATTTGACATTGAAGAAGATCGGTCTAATTTTTAAGTGTATGCTTATGTCCGTATTCACAACACATGTGTCAAATGGATTCTTTTGATGATCATTCTAATACCGACAACAATTTCACTTCAAATTTGACATGCAAGTGACACCACCCATCGACGACACGTTTGATTTTTCGATGATGATTATAGACCTGAATGCTACCGACTTTATGACATACTCATATATCCAATGCTGGAACAAAAAAGAAGAAGAAAAAAAAAACAATTGCCAGGGTGTATTTGTATATCGGTACTTTCTTTTAGTGCGCTTAAGCGACTATAACAAATTAGCAGGATGTTCATATCGGAAATCTCTTGAGGAACAAAAGAAAAAGAAATTCATGTTTACTCTTATTATACATATACATATGTCGGCAATGTATGATGAAGAAAAAACAAATCAAATTACTTTTTCGACAAAAAAAAAGTAGACTTGTCGATTCAATTAGTTTGTATATATATATATATAAAGACGATAATCTTCATGATGACTGATTATTTGTATCAACATACTGGACAGATTTAAGAAGAAAAGAAAAAAAATCGGTTTGAGATTAAGTTTTTTCTTCTTTTTCTTTGATCGACATCGCTCATTTGTATCTTTTCTCTTTCTCTCTCTGTCTCTACATCAAACAAAAGCGAA
The DNA here is from genome assembly GCA_905329745.1 of Rotaria sp. Silwood2. NCBI lineage: Eukaryota > Metazoa > Rotifera > Eurotatoria > Philodinida > Philodinidae > Rotaria > Rotaria sp. Silwood2. The sequence continues at coordinate 95,472 of CAJNSZ010000383.1, read as the reverse complement.
AGTATATCGTTTTTCATTGGTCAATATTCATTTTTATAATTTCCAACAACCAATAGAGACAACACCCTAAGGAATAATGAACATTGATGAGTAAGAAAGAAAAAAACAAGAAGAACGGTATATTCACAGATGAAAGAACGAGAGAAGAGAGAGTGAATGGTATCTCGTTTGTCTTTTACGCATAATGTCCAAGGTGGAATCAATAGATAGATGCACAGTTTGACGAAACAGAGAGAGAGAGAGAGAGAAAGAAAGAAAAAAGAGAGAGAATAAGAGAAAAAAATATCGGTAGAATATTTTACATTCAATTCAATTATAGATAGAGTAGCATGGTCCTTCTGGCTCATCCATTTCTTCTGCATACACATAACTTAATCATGGTATGTAAACGAAATTCTTATTTTATGCATTCATTGAAACATATCAAACTATTTGAAAAAAGGGAATAAAATCATTTCCTTAGGCAACGAGACTATCTTCTGATCTAATGAACGGTCAGTTATAGCTTGAAGCTTTCTTCGATTTGCATACTAATCATTTATAGAGTATGTGTGCACCGCTATTTCATCACATAGTAACATATAAACAGTCTTTGCATTTCCCTTCGTCCAATTAAGTTGATACTAACCGGAACACACCACTCGTCATCTTCAAAAAAAAAAAAGGCAACAGCAGTGGCAGCATCGGCCACTTGCCGACAGATTATCACAGTAGAGAGCGCCGACATCGGATAATGAGCCAAGACAAGAACATACACACGTGCAGTTGTGATTCAAGTTGAATTAGTTGATATATATATATCCAGTCCTCATTGTGTGCCTTTGATCTCTTTCTTCCACTCATGATCCTTTTTTCCGCACATATACATATACATACGTACATATATGATTTTCTTGTTAGGTAAAAACTATTGCATTTGTTTTCTATTTAAGGATTCAATGAATAATTCAATAACTCATTCAAATATAGCTCGACCTATACCTTTAAATCCTCAATCAATAACAGATGTTAAAATTGATAAACAACCAACATCATGGTCATCATTAGATCGCTTACATACAGAAGCAATGATTCGTTATAAAGCATTACAAATTTTACAGGCACAATTTTCTCTTATACCACCACCACCCCTGCCTCCACCAATTCATTCTCATGCTCTTGCTGCAATACTTTCGTCATCCAGTTCTTCATCGAATTCATTAAATTCAAGTTCAAATTCCTCATCATCATTACCATCTATTCCTTTACGTAAAGAATCATCTGATAAATGGTGGAGTGTTAATGAACAGTCATCAAGTTTATTTGGTTCTGTAACACGACGATGTAAACGTTGTCGTTGTCCTAATTGTATTAATCAACCATCAACAATATTAACTGATTCATCAACATCCAAACGTCAACATATATGTCATATATGTAAAAAAATTTATGGTAAAACATCACACTTAAAAGCACATCTACGTTGGCATGCTGGTGAACGTCCATTTCGTTGTACTTGGCTTTTTTGTGGTAAAGCATTTACACGTTCAGATGAATTACAACGTCATTTACGTACACATACTGGTGAAAAACGTTTTGCTTGTCCAAAATGTGGAAAACGTTTTATGCGTTCTGATCATTTATCGAAACATTCAAAAACTCATGAAATATCATCATCAACAATAACAATTGATCATCCACCAATAGAACTTATGGAAACAACTATAGGAACTAGTAGCATCAGTAGTGATGAAATATCATCACATGAAGAAGAAGATGATGATGGAGAAGATGAGATTATTGATGTGCAATATTGACACTTGACTATAAAATTCTCATGAAGTCACAGTGATGTGTATAAAAAAATCTTCTTTTTTTTTTGTTTTACAATGGTCTCGGTGTTTAATGTGTGTGTTTCTTCTTATATTATGATATCTGTTGTATATAAACGATATTGTCAACGTTTCTTTTTATTTATTGACAACAAATATACATATAATAGTTATTCGAGTAATTTTTATGTTTGAAGATAGATAGATTGACGAAAAATTGTATTACAATCAGTTTGAATTTTATTATAGAACTGAGTATTTCTCTCGTCGTTCAATAAAAAGAGATGAGAATTAGAATTCTTACTTTGAGATTTAGTACAATTCTAGAAATAATCAATCCTGGGTGTTATTTCTTTCAGTATAGTTTCTTGTTTTGTAACTAGAAAAGTCAAATTTGTTCTGATCTTCTTATTATTGATTAAGAGCGATAGATTTAAATCTTAGCTGTTCAAAAACTTGAAGAAGAAGCTCATATTTTCTAGGGAAGGGAAGTTACAGTGACGCATCAGTTATAATAACAGTTCAGTAACACAATTGAGTATGATCAAGTTAAAAGAAGATCGAAGGAAAATTGTTTGTTATAAAAAATATATCCTAGAAATCTTGAATAAAAGAAAAAAGTTCGAAGGTGCAGAATGTAAATGTGTCATTGACTTAATAATGTTACATGAAACTGATAATTGACTCAAACAAGTAACATAGGTAAAAAAGAAAAGAATAGCACTTTGAAAGTTATAATCAATTGACACAGATGTGTACTATAATTTAAATATTCTTTGATAGATTCAATCCTTTTCAATAGTTGTTTATTTACAATTTCATAACAATCTTATAATAATTTCAAGATTACTGTGTAATTTTCTATCCATTGTTTCTTTTGGATACACGATTATTATTAGTACTAATTTTGCTGTACTATTATACTAATATATTCGAATCTTGACTAAACATGCTCCGATCTGACTCAAACTTACATCAATACTATGGCACATGGTACTGATTAAGATCTAAGAGTTTGAGGATAAATCATTGCTTACTATCGAAGATATGAGTGTTTTTCAATATACTGATTCATTATAAAAAAGCAACATGCGCTCTTGCTCAAAGATGAAAGTATGAATTCATCTGATATTTCCAGGATACATTTATTTCATAGTGAATATGCGTGTGAAAATGTCAACTTATGTGTCAATACTTATGTTAATATGACTTTGAAGAATGAATTAGCCTACTGTTCACTTTGAAACATACGGTTCTGATGTACTAAACTTAATTTTCGAAAGATGTCGATATCTTGCATGTATATTTCACTGGTCGAAGTAAAATCTTCTTTTGGTTTAAATGTGTCTTTAGCATAGAATCATTGATGGTTGAAAGCAGCAAAAAAAGGTAATTGTGTACTGATGTAGTTAGAGAGATGATGATATGCAAAGTGAAAGGAACAGAGTCTAGAGAAGCCCATGGTTGCATTCTATATATAATTTTTATATATCTAATCACGATGAATAATTTCTATTACTATTACAAATATCATGTAAATAGTTGTTCCTCATGTTCACTCACTCGGTGCAGTTATTGTGACTAATTATATAGCTATTATGTATTGTACATTTTTCAACAACTATCACTTTCACTGATTAAATGATTCACTTCATTTTTTTTGTTTCTGTTGATTCTGTTCTAATCTATAAACATGTTACTGAAAAAAGATCGCATGATGAAAAGCAAGCGATTTCATTTTTCAAATTCTTATTAACTAAAGTATTGATAAATAAGCTAATATTTTCAGATGGATGCTCGCTATGAAATGAATTTGTCCTGGAAATATTAGATGAATTCATACTTGCATCTTTGAACAAGAGCACATGCTGCTTTCTAATAATCATTCAGTATGTTAAAAAAAACTCATATCTTTAATAATAAACAACGATTTATCTTTAAACTATGAGATCTTAATCATTACCATGTGCCATAGTATTGATATAAATTTGAGTCAGGTCGAAGCATGTTTAGTCAAAATTCAAATATGTTATTTCAGTAGTACAGCAAAAATTGTAACAGTAATAATCGTGTATCTCTTTTCAGGAGACGTGGAAAACAAAAACCCTTGTCGATTATTAAATAACTCACTGAGGTCTATCTTTTGAAGCATATATTCAATCCAAAAACAATTTGATAGCTGGGAATGTTCTCCTGTAAGTGACGTAGGCCATCTGTTAATGAAAACAATTGCCGACATATCATGTCTGACATTCGATACTAATGGTTTTAGTGTTATCGTTCACTTGTTCACATTGTTCTCTAAAGATCTTAAGAGTTTTATAATAGTTTCGAACTATCTCTTACGCTACTTATTATTTCTATATTGAACTTAATCGCTGTTGATCTGTTTCATGGCAAAGCTAATGATGGCATATAATTGATTTGGTTTGGACGGTAAACAAGAGTGGTAATCGTTACTCAGAGTTGTTACTGTTGTTTTCGCTGATGCTGTAATAATGCATCGAGACAATTTGTATTTTTTAATTCTGTTGAGAAGATCGTGTCGATGAAAATTTAAATTCAACCTCCTGTTGAAACCAAGTAAAAACATAGAGCGTCTTCTTTCATTAATAGAACTGTTTTTCTTTTAACTTGTTAAGGATCAGTCTCACAAGCAAAACAAATAGATTATTTGGATAGATGGGCTGATCAAAATTTTTGACGACCGATATTAGTAATGCTCTGACTTGATCAAACTGATGATCCTGGGGATGTGGATGTAGACGTAGGTTAGAGCCTGTTAGATGCACACTTTTTGTATCCGGATACGGTTTATTGAAGGTCTTTCACACCCTATACCGACACGGAGCCAATTCATTAACTTAGTTTAGAGTGGAGTTCGATCCGAGCCCGTTCGATTAAACGTTTTTGAACCCGACCCAAGTTCGGACTCTAACCGTACTCATAATATTCTCAATAGAAGTTTTTTAATGCATCTTTATAGTCATTACGAAGATATATCATACTTTTTTGCTTATGTAGATACAGCAAGCAGCACGCCTCACATATTTCTCAGACCATCTTGGAGGCTATCGTAAAAGAGTGTAGACATAACTGCCAATTAGTTTTAGAGTAGCAACTGTTAGGGCAGACGTGAAAGCGGATGAACACCGGACCTAGTAAAGAGAGAATTTTTAGACCTGAGCCTTTCCAGGATCCGAGCGAGTATGGGTAGAATTCGGTGTAGCTCAGGAGGAGCCATCCAAATCCACATCTACACCTCATGTAAGTGTTGGTATGGTAGTGTCACGTGTGTAAATCTTGGTGAACCCTATATTTACCATTTGGAAGTCAAAAACAGTAATTCCGAACTTTTTAGATTTTGTACATCGCTAGTCGTTTTCCTACAATCTGCATTTCGCTCATGTTTTGAAAACAAAAATAAGTACCCTTCATAGAGAAAGAGTTTTCGAGAACATATCCTTGTGAAAGCTGTTAGTAAAATGCCATTTGGATTAAAATATGAAACACGATGAAGCTGCTTGTATTATAGATGAGGACATTGATACACATGCTTCAGCTTGTGAAGTGCTACCTACTGTTAAGATAAGTCGGTAATGAAAGACATTAATCGTGATATGGGACAGTGTGTAAGAGAGATGCATCTGAAACTCAGTTGTATTTCATTCCAATCCTGTATTATGCCTCGATTTCGCAGATAAATATGTTATGGTGCATAATGAGTGAGCAGTAACTTTTAAGCATTTATCAAGGTTTGTGATAGTACGTTAGTCACGTGTGTCAGAGTCTGTGGAGGAAGAAGAGTCCAACTTGCCCCTTTAAACTTCAACATTCTTTACAGATCATGTTTCACAAAATGCAATGTGAAAGACACCTTTCTTTGTTCAAGTTTTAACTTTCAAAGAGAGATCGCTTAAACAATTGGTCGCAAGTGAGTTGTCAAAGCGAAAGATGTCATGCCTGCAATTTCCAGAGAATTGAAAATTGCTCTTAGTGAAAATCTTATGTTTCAATAAAAAAGTGCTACTCTCTCAGAACAGTCGGACTATATATATTTCTGGACGCATATCATCGAATGGGCTTAGTGAAACCTGAATTTGAAATTCCGATGTATCATATATACTGAATAGAATGCTCGATTTTCTTGTCCATCTTCTCTTAAACTACTCCGAGACTTATTTTTATCGTATAGTAGACGAAATTATTTGCTTTCTATTAACAACAGTCCACTTTTTTGACTACGAATATAATCGAAAATTTACATATGTAGAACTTCTGTAATACTAGCTTTCAGATTAAACTCACCAGACTCTGTTCGGTCAAGTCAACGAAATCAGCCAAGGTTATTTTACAGTCTGTTAGTTTGTTGGCCAACTTTTTTACCTCTTCTTGGGTGATATCTTCTTTTCTCACAGAAACAATCAATGAATGATCTATAGCCACATTCATTGATTGTTTCTGTGAGAAAAGAAGCAAGTGCACAACCAGTGTTCACTCAGTCGTGCATGTTGTTGCAAGGTAAATAACGACAAAACTCTTCGACAATGAATGTTTTACTTGCGACTGATATCGTTTGCGATTGATTTACTTTCTTCAGTGTCGTATGTGTACAAAGAATAGCATCATTAAATATTTTTTTTTGCAAAGAAATTCCGAGCAGTCGGTGAAATGAACAGAGAGCTCCCAACTAGTCTGTGTTAAAGTATAAGAATTCACCAATTTGTGATAGCCAGTAGCTTGGCATTTTTTTCTCACGATGAGCTGATACGTTCTCTGTTCGAAAGACAGAGGCATTGAATTTTTCTGAGACTAAGATAATGGACAGCATACCTATGGGCTTGATATAAAACGGTTATGATTGGTTGTGCCCAGAACCATTTTTTTAGATGAGATATCCTGTTTAGAAAGGTAATGTGTATTGGCTCAGCTTCTTTACGGATAGTGATAAAATAAGAACAGAGAGCTTGAGGAATGATGAATTTACTTCAAAAAGTACGTGGACTCGACTTTTTGCCAGGTAACTGACATAATTGATCAGTAAAGCCATTTTTGCTTAGACATATAAACTATATTTCAAATAATTGTTTATCTTTTGGAATGCGAAGTGCACCATGCTTGTGTTACATAGTGCTCCACTTCTTTTCTTTTTCAGCTTAGCTGTTATACATATGTCCATTTCGTCTGACCTACTTTTCCTAACTGACATCATTTCTGAATAAGAAGAATTATTATCTTAATTCTTCTTATTGTTCATTGTCTAAATAGACCAGAAAGCTTCTCGACTGCCTCGTCTAATTATCTTTCTCCTATGTATATATACTAGCTGTTTTCTCGAATAAAGTCAGTGAAATATTCGTTCATCCACGGTGTTATATATGTAACTGGGGGCCTGACCAACTTGTTTTCAAAACCGATTTCACAACTTTTGAACGAGAACGAAATAGAATGCAACTCGCTACTCAACAGACATTTCGACGAGTCGATTTCAGCCTCTCATGAGTTTCATATTTTAGATCGAGCCCGTCGGATTCTTAAGTTCCGATAGATCAGAAGCTTATCAAAAAATTGCTTCATGTAGTGTTTTAAAGTTGATAATTTTGGTGTTCGAAGGCTCGAATCTAGCATCCGATTGGTACTTGATAACCAAGGTGTAGATGATTTTCGACCCTTTTTTCTCCTTATTGGTTGGCTTCAATGCACAGCTTCGAGAGGCGAAAATCGAAAAGTTCCGAAAGATCAGGGTTTTGCATGTCTCCGAATGGTTGAAATTTCGTAGGTATTCTAGCGTTCGAGATTTCGCTAGGTTCTGACTGATCGAAATTTCAACCATTCACATCTTTTTCTAAACTTCGAAGTTTTTCCTTTCTAAATTCATGTACTATATTTTCTTCGAGTTCTCCACACCTATCGAATATTTGTGAAGAGCACAAGATTCGAACATGGGTACTTAGGATTACCAAAGTCATATGGATTATATGATTTAAATACGACGTTCTAAACTCTAAGGAAAGGTTTTTCTCGGAGACCGATCAAAGTAGATTTCCGACTTTTAAAAACGATGACTTTGACTTGATAATAATAATAATAAATTTATCAACACATCGTAACATGACGAAAAACTAAAAAAACCTTGCCTTTTCTTTATTGGTGCTGCTGTTAAAAGTTTACTCGTATACAAGAAAGCTAAAAGTCATTTGTAATACACTTAATTGTCTTAAAAGAGACGACAAGTACCATCAATAAGTAATATTTACGACTGACTTTCGCATAACTTTATTCTAGAAAAAGTAGTGAATTGTGTATTGACAAAGTTCTTCTCAACGTTCAAAAAAAAAAGAGTAACATCTTGATACAAACAGTTCCAACGACTAAATTATTACTGAGATCAGACCTATGCCCAGAACTCCTTTTCCAACCAAAAATTACAGCTCCAATCGTTAGTTTTCATCAGTTTCATAATCGGTTCCCATTCAATAATTTTATATATTTGCGGTGCAGGTTCAACACGACCATTCTTCATATTCATCATAAGTACATTTTTTACGTGTATCAAACTATTTACTTTTGAAATTTT
>CAJNSZ010000383.1:72318-87040 GCA_905329745.1 Rotaria sp. Silwood2 | reverse complement strand
GGGGGGTGTGTGGGTGGGGTCTGTTGTGTTGTGGTGGGGGGGGGGGGGGGGGGGGGGGGGGGGGGCGAAGAGAGCCGCAAAAACTCGAACTTAAAATTTACACTCACTATTTTCTTCGAAAATATACGTGAGTTCCACAAAATCTCAAGTAGAAGTGTGATTTTCAAACCAATTTATAGTACAGATATCTTGTGTTTCATATCTTGAGTTAAAAACCTCTATAATTTTTCATTTCACGAGAGTGTGGGTATGGGTGCCTCTTCCTTCTCGACCCACACCTATACTTCAGGTATCTACACGTATCTAGTCAAACCCATACCCACATCCTTGTTATCTAGCTATGTGGCACATATTGATGAAAATACACTATTGAACGAGAATATGACATGTTGTGTCTCTGAACAGACTCATAATAGCGCCTGATGAAAGAACTAAAATATAGTCCTAAACGGCATAAAATGACATGAATACAATTATACAGGGTGGAAATACGACTCGAATATCTCTCGCAATCTTATGCTGAAAAAGGAATGAATTGGTATCGTTTTGGATTGCGACGGAAAACGTCTCGAAAAAGGGAATGACAGATGACGATTCAAAAACGGTGAAATCTGATGGCCATTTTAGAACCATTTCGCATCCTTTAAGTCATCGCTTTCGACGGTCGGAATGATTGACCTGGGAAGAGAATATCAGGTTCATACGAACGTGGCTTCTGAAAATTCCTTTTGTTGACCTACGTAATCAACTGAAGACAAACTATGTTGGTAGAATGTGTATTTTTCGAAATGAAAATGACCATAGTCGAATTCAGCAATTCGCGGATCGTGTCATTGAAAGTCATCATACATGTTATCTTACATAAGCATATACCGCTAACACGTCATTCTTCGATCAACTTCATAAGCATCTTGTGAAACAAGATAAGTGTTTGTAACGGTATATAAAATGAATAAATGAATAAACTACATTTTGATTGGCTCGATATTTAGATTTGAAAGCAAAATTTCTGACCGTTCGCACGATGATCAAGTACTTTTGGATCTTAGGGAATATTTATTTGCTGCATGTCTTATTCACCATTCAGAGTGAGGGTGGTGATGGTGGATGTGGATGAGGGTGAGGGTCAGCGCTCAGAGAACACACATCCTCAACCCATCTTCACCCTTGACATTAAAAGATTGTCATTTTTGATGATCTTATCAATTTAATTTGATTTTTTATTAGATTCTTTGCAGATTATTGCACCACCTGGCGAGATCTATAATAATTAGATCGAAACCTAGATTGTGGTAGTTCTGTTTTTAACTCACCCATCTTCTACCTCGAATGCCATAGACGTCACTGAAAAAAATCCGCATAATAATCTACTCTTGCACTGAAGAAATTTGTCAATAAACCATTTAAGGGTTTAAAACTCGAAACGTTTATGAAACTATAGGTTAATAAAAGCTCAAAGGGTATATGATGCTTATATGAGGATTTCTTATTCTACGATTTCAAGATAAGAGTATGTTCTTCAACCAATACCAGTAGATTACTGTACACATTCAGGATAAGAATATCTTATTATTCTCTTTCAGATTTATTATACTACTTTTTGATTAAATGGATATATCATTCTGCCTTTCTGGGAAGAATATGCTATCCTTCCAATAAGCAGCCAATTATTCTACGCATCAGGGTAGATTCGTCTGCCTCTTCTTTGAAAATGTTTATTACTCTACGTACAGGGGTTGATTCACCTGCTTCTTAATCAAAAAGGTTTATTATTGTACGTGAAGTGTTATGTTTTGTACCACTTCTTTGGCGAGGGTTTATTATTTTATCGGTAAAAGTCGATTTCTCTTGTCGCCTGAAAGTTGATCCAACATCTTTTTCATTGACAGAGGTTTATTGCTCTACGCGCAAGTGTTGATTCTTCTACTTCTTCATTTAAAAGGGTTTTATTATTCTACGTATAGAGGTTGATTATTTTACACTTTCCTTGGAAAGGTTTATTAAACCCTCGACACATTAGAAGACCCCCTCGAATAAACGAAGCAGAAGTCATATTAGAAGACCTCTCTCCTTTGACAATTAGTTTTTTACTGATTTCTGCAATGTAGCAATCTTTTAGCATTTATGTAAATACGTATGCTAACATCTATCCTCAGTATGACCAATATTTTGATTTCGCTGACTTTATGGTGTCAGCTGCGAGTGGAAACATTCATGAGAAAATAATAATACGAAAAAATAGTTAAATAAAGCTGAGCTTTTTAATTAAAATACATGCTCTGCGAGCATTTTAAAGCTTCTCTGCACACAAGCATACAAGGGATGAGATAATGATGTTTTTACGAGTTATTTTAACGGTCTTGCATGGCTAGAGAGCACGCTCTGAAGAGTTCTTTTACGCTTTTTGGACTAAAACGATCATACACCAGTTATAGGACATGATTAACACGATACGTGTCTAAACGTGTCATACATGAAGAGATCTTTCTTAAATAGAAACATTCTGTAAGATTGATTTGTCTATTATTTGAAACCACGATCTGTCTGTACTTTCTTCTAGAGTTTCTGGCACGTTTTTGACACGGAAGACCATATTCTTAACTGAAGAAGTATATCTTCGAGGCTATGAATTCGGCCGTGTCCTATTATGTACACCTTGTAGATCTGAGAATAAATTTCTAGTCGCAACAAGAGCGAAAGTCGTTTTCGGCAGAGACGCAAAAGAGTCTAAAAGCATCGGACAGTGTGTATTCAATCGCTCTTTTTTTCTATAAATTGTTTGGTTGTTGTCACTCTTATTTATTCAAGTGAGCTAAAAATTAATAAATCTCATGATACATTCCAGTTTGACTGGATTTCATCTACACTAATCAAAGATAGACATAAGCCGCTGACTTAGAAGACATTGATTAGGAAAATTTTAATTTCTTTCTTTGGACAATTTAGTTATAAGGAACAATAAATGTTGCGAGTGATCTGTATTATTTTTGAAAACAGTGCTATTATAAATCGTATACAGAGTACACTGTAAAAAATAGGCGTAGAATGATAAACCCTTCAAAAGGGTTTATTGGCCTTATAAACGCTTTCATATACCCTTTTAGTGTCATAAACCCTTTCATATACCCTTTTCCTTCATAAACCCTTTGGAAAAGGGTTTTTTATTCTACGGTTTCTTCTAAATGGTATATTAATAAACGCTTTTCCGAAGGGTTTACGAAGTTAATAAACCCTTTAAGGGTATATGACAACTCATATACCCTAAATGGTTTATGAAAGTGCAACAAATAATATACCCTTCCTAGGGTTTATGAAGGAAAAGGGTATATGAAAGGATTTATGACACTGAAAGGGCATATGAAAGCATTTATAAGGCTAATAAACCCTTTTGAAGGGTATATTATTCTACGCCTAGTTTTTACAGTGTATGGTGTATAATTTGTTGTATTATACGAAGAACATTCTTCTTATCAATGACTTTTTTCTTTTTTTAACGCTGATATATTGTGTTTCATTTTCATCATACAAATACAGATAAGTAACAAAAACTTACTTACTAACTGTATATTGAACATAAACGGATTGAAATTAAAAACTTTCATTGAGATTACCAAAAAATATGATATTTTCAAGGGACATAATAGAAGACCCCGGGTCTTTTAATGTGTCGGGGGTTTTATTCTACGTTCATGAATAGATTATTTTATGTATTCATTAAAAACGGTTTGTTATTCTTGATTCAATGTTCATTTTTTATCGGGTTGTATTGCAAATATCATTGACAAATAGTTGTCAATGCATGTGATTCTATTAGTGATGTCAATCTTTCTTTACTGTAGAAATTTTCATGATTTTATATTTTTGTTTCATTGAGTGAATTATCAAAATATGTACTTTACGTAATTGATAATGCATATTCTAAGAGGCATGAGAAAAGTTTTTTTTTCAAAGCATATGAGAAGATAACTTGTACTAATAGTTAAATCGAATATTATAGTGAAACCATTTGACAAGTTCTTATGTTCATTTTTAGTACGTATTCAAATCTTAAATAGAACAGTCTATATAAGACTACGAATTGATTTTTAGCAAAAGCTTTTCGAATAACCATAGAGTTTCACTCTCGAAACTTTCGTTGATTTTTTTTCTTTGTAAGTAATTATTCATCATCGACACAATTTGATAAAATTGGTAATGGAATTGTTAAGTTTTTAAAATTACCTTTAACAAAAGAAAATATCGTAAGTTCATTTAACGGCTATAGACGAGATTATTTTTCTTCCGCATAGACGATATGGAAAGATGCATTACAAACAAAACTAAAACGTAAACGCGCTGAAAATTTAGATAATATTATTGTTCAAGATTATCGTTTAAAATATTCACGAGCAGGATCTCGACGTCCCCCGTTAAACGAAGACTTGATGAAGCAGCACAAAGAGATTGATATAAACAAGTAAATTAAAACTGAATATTCTTTATTACTTCATCCTTTTCTCCTAGATGACAATTATACCATACAACGACGCAATATAAAATAATATTCAAACAAAAGCAAATCAATTACGAGATATATCTCAAATTGATGTTCATTTTCAATTAAAATTATGGAAAGAAACACTTCATTTTCGTCGTCAATCTATAAGAAATCGATCAACAGCAGACATTCTCAAAGATTTCCCTAGCTATTCAAATTCATTGCTGGTAAGATAATTTGTCTTTTGTTAATTTATTGTACTGAATAAATTTATTTCTGTAACAGGTGTTTGAAGAAGTTAATATGTTGATGAAAATTTATTTAGCTGCAGCAGTACGACGACAAGTACCTACATTACGCAACAAAATGCTTCCAACACCAGTATTTATTACAGGTAGATAAACAGATTAACATATAGCTTAAAGAATTATATTTGATTTCAGACTCACCTCCAATTCGATTGATGAAAATCTTATGTAAGGAGTTTGGTGAAACTATTCAGCAGCTATTTTGTAACAATGTAAGTTTTCTTTTCTACAATATCTAGGATTGATCGTTTAGCCGTTTATATTAAAAATCCGAGTACAAGAAGATCCGAGATTAGTCTGAGCTAATGAATAACAATGAAAAAACTATTCATACCAGAAAAGTGCATAGATGGAATTTTAACCTACGATAATTGTAATAGATATTCATTTTATCCAATCGTATCCTCTTGATGATTCATTTGTCCTTAATTCAATGTGTAGTCTTTATTTATTCACACTACTCATATTACCAAATGGTATCTAAATGATTTACCTTTAATTGTAAAACCAATACACTGTTACATTCAAATATTGCACAGCCGATAAACATGCTTATCATAAGATAAAATTGTAGATTATTGTAATTTTTTTTTAATTTGAAAATTTCAAAAAAGTAAGTTTGTCTAAGAACCACTAACTCCATATCTAACATTAGTTTGTATTAATGACGTTATTCACATTTATGTGAATTTTAATTCTATTCTTTCAGCAAATTCACCCGATTATGCTATTGCACAATTCGACTTCTATATTCACTATTGAATGCTGAAACAAGATATTTAACCAATTCTGTTCGGGTCTTGATCAAAGAAAAGAATATAGATATTTATGCTGAGCAACAACATCAACAACAGCAACATTAAATAATATCAAATTCTCCATCAAATGGTTCAACAACACTTACAGATGAATCTCAACCATAACCACAATTTGAAATGAATTCACCAACTTATCCTTCAGCTCAAGGTAATTCTCTTATCATGGATTAATCAACAGAAACAAAATCTTCAAATGATAATCCTGATTCAAATTCAAATTCCGATGATCAGAATTCCACATATTTGACTATTGCTGAAACAAAGAATCATCAACTTACAACAACAAATTCCATTCCACTCAATGATCTGACTAATTCGAATTTTACTTCAAGACCAAAACGAAAGCGAAGATTGTAATCTATATTTAGCTTAATAATTAGTTCAAATCGTCGAGAAATTTCTTTCATTCATACATTTCCTCGAACAAAACTTTTTTAAAACGTGATACCTTACTTTTCTTTATTTTTTCTTCCTCTCTATTGATTACTTTTTCTTTAATATAAAATATACTCAAGCATAAAGATATCAAACTTCACTAAATTAAATCTTATTTTTATTCGTTAAATCCGACAAACACAATGATCATTTCGATGACCCCACGTGGATATCTAAAACAAAAACTTCTGTTGCTGTGTCCTTCCTACTCTTCATTCTTCTTTCATTAAGACATGTTGCAGTCGAGTTTGGAATCTAGTTGAGATTGGAATCACTAAGTTCAGTTTGTATATTTAAAAATTTTCCTAGCACATATTCAAGAGAGCTTGTTTGTTTCTTATCTTACTATTACTTCTTAGACAATAAAAAATATCTTCCTACTGTTATTTTGTTGATAAACAGCCATTAGTCATTCTATTCATTATTTTCTTGTAAAAGTAAATCTTACTCATCATTTTCCTTATAGTGAAGTTTCTATATCGATGCTCGTGACGTGGGGGCATTGAATGATTGGTTGAAACGAAATCGAGAGTATTTGGATTATTTGTTTCTATAGAATAGATTTCTTTTGAGCTGCGGGGCATGGGGACATTGAATTATTGGTTGAAACGAAATCGAGAGTATTTGAGTTATTTGTTTCTATAGAATAGATTTTTTTTTGAGCTACGGGACATGGGGACATTGAATCATTGGTTCAAATGAAATCGAGAGTATTTGAGTTATTTGTTTCTATAGAATAGATTTTTTTCGAGCTGCGGGACATGGGGACATTGAATCATTAATTGAAACGAAATCGAGAGTATTTGAGCTATTTGTTTTTATAGAATAGTTTTTTTTTTCGATGCTCATGATACGGGGGATCGAATGATTGGTTAAATGTTTAGCGTTAGCAAATTGGTTGTTAAAAACTTGAAACTGAATGATATATGCTGTTTAGAATAGCAGCCACTATATTTTTCGATTGATTGAGTAATAATTGAACTATAAATGGATTGCTGATTATCTATTCGATCGACTTGTTGTGAGAAAGTTAATCAAGGTAAGATTGCAGTTTAGAATTGCGAATGGTCATTTTTTTGTAAGAGATTCACATGAAAAAAAAGATATAGTTTATATACTTAAAAACAAGCAGACATAGAATGTGTTTCTTGATTGGATGTTTCATAGCAACGAACATCAATCGACTAATTATAAGGAGATGAATAAAATTCTAATAGTCACAATAAAAATGGTTAAAAATGAAAATTTTCTAAATGTAAATATTTTAAAATAATGCAAAATAAATCATAGAAGCTCAACCAATCATTTAAAATCACTAAAATTACAAAAGTTGAATACAATAGTAAACAAACATTAATTATCGTGTGACTCATGCTTTAAACATGCATTCCAAACTCAACTAAATTTCCATGTCAACTGTGACACACATTTTATTCAAACAAGATTATCCACTGAAAAATGTACTACCCAATAATCTCTTTTCTATTTTTCTTCGTTTACTTATCCAAGTTAATCTTCACATTTCTTTCAGCGATATATTCAACGAGATATTCATTTTTTCCTGCTTTTTTTTCAATTACCGACGCAGTTCAACATTCACCAGTCTTACAGCAATACACTATATAGCCGATATTTATATCGTAACTTTTAATTTTCCATGATTTATAAAAATTTCGAGTTCATCATTCGTTGACAAATGCAGTCTGTAATTTACTTTTCGTCTTTTTTTCTCTCGATTATTTTCTGAATTTCATCAATAATATCTATTGAATTAATATATATTTCGATTTACTTCTTGTGCTCTTTTTTTCCTTCGAGTTGTTTCTCAATTTCATCAGCAGTATCTATCGACTGGCATGAGATATGATTTACCTCTTTTGTCCTTTTTGTGAGATTATTTTCTCGATTCCATTAATATCATCTATTGAGTAATATAGTGGGAGATGTAATTTTTGCGTTTTTCTATTAATTGGGAAAGTCCATTGAATGATTTTCTGAAAAATACAGCGCTCGTCTTTTTCAGTTTAATGATTTTTTAGTGTTGAAGTTCGATGCTCATTTTAAATTTTTTTTCTAGAGGTTGTTCTGTCATTGTGTGCGTTTAAAATAGTTTGGTGATGTGTTGCTGTTGAGTGCTTGCTGTTTTATTCTTTCTCGTGACTCTCGCTTGTTGTCGGTCCTCATTTCGTAATTTAGGAAGCTGATGTGTTTTTCTCACTATTGGTAGATGCGTTCTAGGAAATCGGTAGCTTGAATATATAATATTTGTCTTTAATCCGTTTAGGTGCGCTCGATTCAACCTTATGTGTACGCCCAATGCTCAAATGCTATTCTTTCTGTGTGTTGTACTTCTTCTCTCGCTATGCTGTGAGTTTTTTATTTCGAACTTCTTCGAGTTCATTAGCGATCGAGTGTATCTCTTTGGTGTATCTAGTTTCCAAACTCGGCCTTACTGTTGTCTTCATTCTATCTTCTTGTTGCAATTGGTTCTACACTAGAAGACACAACTTTTAAAGATCTACATCAAGCACTAAGCTTGTTTCTGTGACTAAACTACGTTTTGATAAATTCCTTTCTAATTGATCAAACTGAGCAACCGGGTGAACTATCTTTTGATAAACCCCTTTTTAGTTGATGGAACTGATGAATCCTTTGAACTACCTTCTGGTAAACCATTCGGTAGTTGATAAAGCTAATCAACGCTTTCTCTTATCTCTACGAAAGGTTATACTAAAGTATTTCGTTATCATATATCCATTTATAAACGAATATTTGTATTGAAATTAATTGGTTTTTAAATTTCATCTACCCTTTGAAAGGGTTTAGGAGAATGCAACGTATAACATACCCTTTAGCCTCTCTTGAATCATATAAACGTTTTGATAAACCTTTTCATAAAGGGTATTTTAAGTCGATGGTCCTTTTTGTTTCACTATTTTTAGGGGTAGATAAAGGGTTTTGTACATTCTGATAAATGGTAGAAAAGGGTATTCATCCGTTGCATTTTGATAAAAGTTTTAAAGGTTTATCATTCTACGCTTTTTTTTCCAGTGTATCTCTGACTAAGATCAATACGTTTGCGTCACCATTTTAATATAAAAGCATTTTAGCTGCTACTAAGTTAATACAATATTGCATTAATTTAATGGTAGCTACAATGCTTTTGCATTGAAATTGTAGCAAACGTATTGAATTTAGTCAGACATACCGGCTTCACTTTAGCATTATATTAATCAATACAAATTGCAATACTTTTGTCTTAGAATCGTAACCAAAAAGTATTACTGTTAGCATTAATTTAATGCAATGCGAATGCTAAATCAGCACCCCTAGCGCTTGCAGTCGTTAATAGTCTCCTTAGAAGCATTTTTCTGGCTTTTCGAAACTTTTTGATGCCGTTGAGGGTGCCTGGAACCCTTCTAAATACCATTTCATGAACTCTTTTGTGCCGTTGAGGATAAGAACAAAAAAGTATTATTCGTAGCATTATTATAATGCAACGCTAGTGCTAAGCCAGCATCCCTAACAAGCGCTTATAAACGGCTACTGGCAACGCACATGAAGATAATTAAAATACTGTCAGTACAGATGAAAGTCAGACAGAGAGTGTTTCACACCTTCAGAAAAAATACGAGAGAATCCCTGACAGACGCATATGGTTCAAGAACCGCTACAAAGACAAAGAAAACCTGTTGCGCTTTAAAAAAAATTTTCCGAGTAGCACTATGAAACAGGCCATGTGAAACCAGAACCCGATTCAATGCTTTCATTGATACCTATTCATGACATTGGGTGACAATGACTACATTCGAAAATGGCCAAAAATAATGGAGATTTCAACTAGCTATTTCATTTCTCTGCCCTATTTGGAGCTTTCGAACTGTTAAGATCCGAAGACGAAGAAGAAAAAAGACTTACTGGCAAAAAATTTCATACTATTTCTCACGACGCATACTAAACGGAGATCAGAATATCTAACTGGGAAAAGAAAAAAGTGTTACATGAAAATATCTCATATTATTTCTCACAATAGATACTTAATCAAGATTATGAATCACAAAATGAAGAAGGAAAAAGCTGTCAGCTGATTATTTTTTAGACTATATTCTTGGGAAGAGATGAAATGACTACTGCGACAGCTCAAATCCAAAAAAAGAAAAACAAATAAACTAACCTGTTTTATTGTGTTGTTTATCATATCATATTCCATTATGTTTTAATGTCACACTTTATTCAATGTTTCATTCAAATCGTTTTTATGCCAAATCAACAATTAATTTGTGTTTCACGTGATTTTGTTAGTACTAATATGTTGAGTGAATGGATTCATACGGAAGAAAGATGGGAAAAAATGATCTGCCTGGATGTTTTCGCAAAATCCAAATTTTGGGATGAAATGAATGAATATAGTGAAGTGAGTACATGTTTAAAGCACAGAGATAGGGTATTCAGAAGAAGCAAACAGACTTAACCAGAATATTTAATTCTCTTTCTCAGTAAAGATCTTTCCCAAGGATCACACTATCTAACTGGAGAAGAAGCAAAAAAGACGTGAACGAAAATATTTGGTTCTCTTTCTTAAGGTAGATACTTAAGAGAGCTCTCATGAGGCCATCGAGGACCATGCCAGAAAACGAAGCACTCGATAAAATTTAGATTTTTGATTCGATGTTCTGATTTTATTCAGCATCATCTAAAACCTCTAAATCCAAATTTTTAGCGCATTTGGTTGAGCTGGCGAAAAGTTAGCTCAATTTTACTGTCGAACGCTCATGGGGATATTTGAAAAAGAGCATAAAAAATCGTCCCTATAGCTTTGAGATTTTCCCGATGATCTCAAATTAATGAAATTTTTCGTGTAATATATCAAAAGATAGAGCATTGAAGGCTGAACAAAATTACCTATTTACATACTACATTTTCATGGACCTATTGATGGTTATTTATGAAATAATGTACGTGACTAGTCATTTTTCGGGCCAAAAATGGACTATTTTTTGGCAGCTTATCAGCCGCATTCAGCCATTTTAAAAGACCCCACGCTGAATTTCATATATGTTGTACAACTTTTTCTCCTCTACAAAATGATTGAAAACAGTTTTAAAAATAGTTATTTATCGAGGCGAAAAATGGCTCATAATGTTGACTAACTTGACAGCATTTTTTAAGAAAAAGTTATTTTGAACATTTTTGTCTAATAAAAAATAGAAGTTTGAGTTGATTATGAATTATCTAGAGTATTTTTCACGTAGATACAACATACTTCGATGAGGATATGTTCTATTTAAAATAAAAAACTCGTCACTTATTATATTTTATAAAGGTAAGATTGATTAACTAATCCTAGACCATTGTCACGGCCTACAAAGAAGGAGAAGAACTTCACAAATTCGTTAACGTTCGTTGAATCTTCACTGGCAGCTCTAGTATTATTTAAATAGTTGTCTATTTACTTGATAAAAGATGCAAGATTGTTGGCCACGGTAAAGGAAAACCTTTTCCGTGTTTCTCTTCGGCACGTAGAGCCCATCCTGCTTGAAGAGGAGGAATATTAGTCGGAAAACCCATGTCCCCATATTGTTTGTGAGTGTTACTCGGAATATCCGCACTCATGCAAAAAATATTAGTCTTCATCAATGGGCATTATTCGGAAAACTCGGGCCCATTTATTTATATTAATGCGAACATTAATCGGTATGCCCGTGCCAGTTTTATATTTTATTTGTTTATCTTTAATGTTGTAGAGAAAGTTGCAGCTGAGGAATTCATCAAAAGAGATGATTTAAGTGCCATCATAGCATTGATACTAAAACTTTCTAGTATTTTGATCTCTTGTTGAGCATTCTTAATATCTTGAAAGTCTAGCTCTAATGCTTGTAGCTCTGCATCAATTTCTTCATCATCATTATCATCACTATGATTTTTGACAAGTTTGTCTTTGACTACGTTACCAGCTGACGAATTTCGCGTGGCAATCATCTGTCCTTCACGTTTTAATAGGCAGAAAAATGACCGAACCTGATTTTCATTTAAAGCTTCGCTTGCCGAAAAGTAAAACTTGCCATTTTCTTTTAAAGTCTTCATATCTAACACCACCTCTTTCGATTTCCAATGTTTCACATCGGCAACACCTTCACCAAATTTTTTTCGGAGGCATCCACGCTGTTTATCTGAAAAATCTGTATTCGGTTTGCGTGTGGACAAAGCCCAACCTGTCGAAAGAGAACTCGTTTCATCATTGATTACTTCCGTTAACTTCATATCAATAGATATTAATCATTGACTTTCGACTTCTTATAATTTCGAATGATACGTGTTCATAGCTGCGTCTTTCAATGAAAGTTTTTCAACTGTACATCGATGTTTACCAATGAGTATATGATTGATATAGTTTCCAAATTTTCCAAATTCTGCAGTGTAACTCTGCTCAACATCGCATTCATATATATTCTTTTGCTTATTACAGTTTCGTAATGATTCATCCTTTTGTACATCACAGTCGTCGACATCCGTAATTTCATCACGATGTCTCTCTTTTGTCTCCACCCACCCATGAACAAACCCTTCTGTTTTACTAGATATTATATTAAAAATGGGTTGATCACGATTCAACTGTGACCACAGTATCAAAAGACCGGAACCAATGCTCCATGAACGATGTAATTTACTAAGAGACCTTGACTTTGATACTCGAAATTGAAATATTTGTTATCTGCTTGATCGTACATTTCTTACTTTTTTTAAATTCATTATTCTAAATTCGGCAGTCAAGTGCAAAAGCACCTTTGACCCCTTTATATGAGTGACATGCTTCGACAAATTCAGAAGAAGTTGTCACATTAGGATTTTCATTCAGATATCTAAAAACATTTGACTTAATTACGGCAGCATGACGATCGCAAGGACCCTTGCCACGCTGTGGATCACAAAAATCAATTCATCTGATATTTGTTTGACTGCTACAAGCGTACTTGCCGAATGATAGCAACCAGCATTATCTGATCGGATAAATGCATTTTTTATCTGTGGATGAGTTTCTTTGACATCGAGCAAAACGTCACTCAATATAGCGACGAATGCCTCACTATTCTGTGTACACTGACCAAAAACAAGTACAAAAACTTTATACTTGAGAGTGTTTTTCTTTCTTATCAATGAGATCATTGTCATCGTTGTTTTCTCCAGACATATCAGTTATTTCCCGCTCACTAATTTGCTGACGGTCATCTAAGACATTACTGCCTTCATCAAAAGTGTTATTCTCGTCATCAACACTTGCATCATTGTTCATTACAACCGTAATATGCCAAATAATGCCTCGTTTACCGAAGAATTCTGACTGTGGTCCCAGACTTTTGACAGGAAGAAACTTCATGGTCCAATCAAGATTGAGATAAATCTCATCATTCGACAGTTTATCGAGTAAATTTTCTCGACATAAATCTTGATTGATGGATCGCAGTAAATGCGCTTTCCATGCTTCAATAGATTCATGATATGATCGGAAGTTTTTCACAGCTCGATCGAAGAACTCTTCATCTATTTCTGTTTCTTCAATGAGACGTTCAATTTCATTTTGTTGCTCCTTAGATTCGAACACTCAATGCACGATTCGTCGTGTTCATGATCACAGTCTTGAGCAAAATTGCGTCCGTTTAGATCGTTCAATGCATAAACACAACAATGATTAGCAACATTACTCGATCTTAAGGGTGTGGGTGTGAATGTGTGGGTCTTGGTCCCATTGGAGAACACACCAATGCCCACACTCTCAATCCACGCCCACACACCCACACCCACACACCCACACCCACACCCTAAGATGATAAATTTTCTTACAATATGTCTCCACTCAGAAAAAGCTTCGATCCTCTACAAATGACGGCAGCTATGTTAAAATTTAAAACTTTCTATTATCAAAAACTTGCGTCCTCTATAAATTACAGTAACTGTCTAGACTTCAAAAATGTCTTATTGTCAAAAGCTAACGTCCTCTACAAATAGCAGTGATTTATTTGAAACTAAAAAGCATTGAAATTATCAAAAACTTGCGTCCTCTTCAAATCGCAGCAAACTAAGTTAAAACAATAACTTTTTATTAAAATCTTTTAAAACAATTTTCTTTTTATGTACATTTTCAATAATTAAATTCTAAAAAGTGATCTCTAAAGTTTCATCGTTTTTCAAAAAATTAACTAAATTACAAACATTAAATCAAAAAACATTTTAAAAATTTTAATTTACATAAATTTATTTCCTTTATGTTCGCAAATGAGAGGTAGCCATTTAGTTCATCCCACTACTTTGAGTTTCTTGAAATGCGGTAGGGTAAAAAAGTTCACTTTTCGTGTGACGTATCCCTTGAGGTTTAGGCATGCATATGAAAATGACCACCTAGTTCGATGAAATTTTCAGCGTTTGTAGAGTTTTTCATTCTAAGTATTCTCGTAAAAAATCTTTTTAAAAATCTTTTAGTTTCAAGAAGATAGACTGAAAATACTTTAAGCAGGAAATCAGAAAAGCCAGTTTTTAGCATAATGTTGACGAACGGTTTTCGATAGTTTACTGCATTAAAACAAGGTTAACATTAAAATCCAAAGGCACACTTGGATTCATTCTCAAAAAGGTAGATCGAATAGCATCAATATTGATTTTGAATTTAAAAATAATGCTATCTCATATGC
>CAJNSZ010000383.1:36460-72249 GCA_905329745.1 Rotaria sp. Silwood2 | reverse complement strand
GAGTATTGGAATGAGGACAAATAATAAATTTGCTAATAGACTTTTCGAAAGAGTGCGTCATACATATCTTGACCTCCTCCAATTTAACAATGCACACAAAAGACAACTACATTACTTTAAAAATACTTCATCCCTTCTTGAATTTTTTGTCCTTAAATTCTATCCTCTATATTCATTTTAATATTACATTGAAGAAAGCGTGATAAAGGAAGGTAGTGTTTGATTAAAATATACTTGTTAACTTTAAAACATTATGTAAAAGTGTGTCCTTTTGAACTATCTAAAACAAATGTCTTCTTCCTCCTTTTTATATAATTATATATCTTGATGTGAATTATGTGGACGTTTCTTCCTGTTAACCCTTTTGGGAACATTACAAATAAATGTTAAAAAAATAAAAAAAAAAAAAAAAAAACATCTGAGGACTAGTTTTATTTTTCTTCTCGAAAATCGGTGACAAGATAATTTGTGAAGTTTTTTATGACTCAAAATATCGATTTAACAAGCTACGGTGTACTTATTCAAGAGGATCAAATTGTTGGAGCAGTGATTTTTGTTTTGTTTTATTGACTATAATAATCACATTACTGCTAGTCTATTGCATGAAAATCAAACCGAATCCGACTCTAACTATTGACTTGCTTTTAGAAAGTTTCAGTTGTTTAAATTTAGCAAGATAAGCTTAAAAATTAGATCATAACTTTTTATGCCAATGAAACATATCAATGCTCGATTTCATAATCTTCACTTTTTCATTCCATTGATAAATAAGCTATAGGAACTTTCTAATATAACATTGGTAATTAAAAGTCTCTCTTCCCATATCTGTCGTTTTCTTCTTTAAGAATGTTTGATTAATTACTTTAAACGAAGATAGGCCATATTGTTAATGAGATCAAGTTATTGAGTTAAGCTGTGGTTGATGGAGATTTCTCGCTTACAATCCTTCTGATTTGAAGCATTTTCGATCATTTACGTGTGTGACAAATCTAGAACCTGACATATGTTTCATGTATTTACTTTATTTCGTCAGTCGCTTATGTCCAACAAAATATAGTTGATCAACAATATGAGTTACATGAATTTCGGCTCGGACTGCGTTCAAGTTTATGTCATTGATCCCATAACAAGTCTTATTTCTATGAATAGTTGGTACATTCCATACTACTCAGTAGTATGCATTTTTATTGAAAAACCTCCCTCTTGGTGTTGTAGATTTCCAAGCATTTTGTTCCCTTCTCTAATCATCAACTGAAAAACTAATGAATCCAACTGAAACATTTCAATTACGATATTTAATATAGTACTTTTCATCTAGGGATACATAATTCCATCTCTCAAGATGCAATTGCCTGAGCAAAAGCACTATAACTATAGAATGACCTAAATTCATACTGTTTAGTAGCAAGGCGTGTGCAAGTTATTCACAGGAGTAAGGCTTTTCATGAAGATTAATGAAGTAAACTTGGATTCAGTCTGGACCGAAATTCTAGTCTCCCAAAACTATTCTTAATTGTTTGTATTAAGCATTGACACGATGATAACGATTCTTTTTAATCTAAGATGAATCGAAAAAAAAAATTTCAGCAAATATCTTGAAAAAAATAGATTTCGCGCGGCTGAGCATGCGTACTACCTCAAATATTTTCTAAAGCAAACATTTGATCGATGTTATACTGTTTAGTTTTATCTACAAGTATCAGTACTTTTAGCAAGTTTTAGAACAAGCGAATGACTGTTAGTAAATGATACTTGGTATAGACAAAGATCCTCAAATGTTGAACAAGCAAATGATAGTCTAAATGGAACGAGAACCGATGACATTGTTTATATTTGCCATTATGACTCATAGCATTTGTAAGAATGCATAGTAAAAAGAAAATTGAATTAACATTAAAAGTTTGTCATTCTTGTTTTCATGTTAAAGAATATAGTATTATACTTAAAAATAAAGATGATTCACATTATTTTTACAAAAAACCTGTACTTATCAACTATTATTTTATAACTATTGTTCATTTCATAATTATTGGAACGAATAAGAGAATTTCCATTAAATCACAAGTATCTTCAATTTTTTATTCATTTTGTTGTTAATTCAATTTCTAACGAAAGAGTGAATCTTTTCTTTTTCAAGAATCAGTTTCAATTACTATTTGTTTGGTACCAAATGAAGAGTCCTTACCAGTAAAGCTTAGAATTCATATCAACATCTTACAGAAATAGCGAAAGCAAGTTGATATATCTGAATATTCGTGATGAATACAAATTATTAAGAGACAATAAAGTTAAGTTGAAAATACTTTTTATTAAATATTGTACACGGTATTGAGATGATCTTTTATCTTAGAGGCAGAATGCAAGCAATCGCTCGACAAGATAAACATTTTCTTATTAAAATCGCACTGTGTATTAATCCAATATATTCATATGTTGTTAAAAACTTATTATTTACGTCGATTTATATTTTGAAAGATAATCAGTAAGTTTTGATCACACAAGAAAAACCAAAACAGTTATCTGCCAAGATGCATGAACCTAGAACAATATACATTAGCAGCGAAGTATGAGGGTTCGAAAGATTCAAGCCTCACCTAATTTTAGGTATGGCACAGTACAAGAATCAAGGGTAACAGGACGTTTAGGCTACCGAGTCTTGATCACAGTCGAATCTGGCGTTTTTTGACTGTATGAACTATATTGTAGTGCAGACATTGAAAAGTTGTTGCTTATTCATCTATATATTGTAAAGAAAAAAACTGGAAATTGAGATAGTAGTAAAGTTCGGTATGTATGCTGTCATTAACTATAGTATGAAAAAGCATTGTCAGCGTTGTTCCTTTGTCGCTAAAGTGTAGAACTCACATATCTTCTTTAGCTTTTTTATATAAATACAAATTAAGTTAAGTGAAAAATCTCTAAAAGACGATAGTTTCTTTCCAAGAATAATCAAACATCAAATAAACGATTTATCTTACTTGTTTCTCTATTTCGAACAGAATTTGTTTTTGTTCTACTCTCTTACTTGCGCTCTACTTTTTATTTGTCTTATGGCCATTTGCTCGTTATCTTCTTTTTCTTTTTCTGTTTCGTTTTTCTTGAATTATTATGATTAATATTAGTGTAACTGACAAATAAGCATGCTGCACACATCTTGTACATCTAAAACAGATTTCAATGTACTAGAATGTATATTAATAACCTTTCAAACACTCTATTGATTACTTCGGAAAGTTACAACTTGATCAAATTCATATTTTTATTGTTGCTCTTATAAAGACTGCAGTAAATCAAAACATCACTAACCATCATTCTTTTATTTCTATCATATAATCAGTTATCTGCACAAAAATCACACACTTTGTTTATTTAGAACAGTCAAAAACGTATTTCAGTCATTTAAATTTTAAGGGTGGTTTTGGAATATTCGGGAGTCATCTAATTCTTGTTATTAATGGCATTCAGTGCTTTTTTTCTGTTACTAAGGAACTATAAAAAAGGAGGCTGGTGTCTGTTGTCTTTGGTTGCTATGGAAAGGTCCTAACTGACCAATATCCTATATTGAGAGTAGTTCTGTCTGAGCTGCTATGGTTCTCAAACAGCGTTAAAATCATTCACCTATAACCTCACTATCACGCTCTAACCAGAGCTCTTATTGGAGGAGGGGAAGAAGTGATGAGGCAAGCCCGGAAACCTTGCTTTAAAGCTTCCGCTCACTATTTTCCTTCGTTAAATATATGAGCTTCACAAACAATTTATTTGTATAGTTATTTGAATCTCTATCTCTTATATATTAATAGTTTCCCTAGACATTAATAATATATTAGAAAAGTAGAAGATTATGATGACATTTCTCATGTTCTAAAAATACTTTCATGTTAATGCATATTTGATTAAATAACAAATTAAAGTGTTAAAATGTCGACAAAAAAGGTCGAAAAGCAGGACGCAGAAAAGCACATTGCAGAAATAAATGATGTCGAAAGTTGTCGATATAGAAAAACAAAATGTCGAAAATGAAGATGTTAAAAGTAAGTATTTTGAAGCATGTGGGCGTCGATGTCGGTTAGACGCTACCGGGTCCCGCCCGGATCCGACCAGGCCGTGGCCAGGGTCTGATAATATTAAATTAGCAGGTTCGGGCCCGAGTCAGGATTCACAAATTCTTGGACCCGATAGGCTCTAATGTTCGTGTAGGTCTACCAATCGACACACACTACACTTACACCCATACCAAAACCCACAGACTGCTATAAACAACGCCCGAGATGCTCTAGGCAACACCCAAGATGCTACCGATAACACATAAAATGCTAAAGATAATGCTAAGGAGCTAACAGTCAGCAGCTGAAATGCGACCAATAGCACTTCCAGACAACCTCCACAAGTTATGGAGAGCATGTTCAGGTAGTCCTGTAAAACTTACATTGGCTATATGTATTTGAATTAAAAATAATCTTCACCTAATGCTTACACTTTGTCATTCAGAGGACGTCCATATGAGATCATCGAGAAATCGAAGCACTCATCAAAATTTTAATATTCTGATTTGATGTTCTCATCTTTTTCAGCATCATCTAAAACTTCTAAATCCAAATTTTTAGAGCATTTGATTGAGCTGGTGAAAAGTTAGCCCGATTCGACTTTTGAGCACTGACGAGACAATTTGAAGAATATGATAAAAAATCATGAATATAAAGTTGAGCTATTTTAAACGACAGTAAATTAACAACAGTTTTAGTGTAATATATCAAAGGATAGAGCGTGAAAAGCTGAAAAAAATGGGTCATTTACATATTGTATTTCAATGGGTGAAACTCATTTTATTGGTTAAATACTATCTATGGTTGCTTATTTTTTGAGTAACAAGTATGTCATGTTTTTTCATTGTTTCAGCTGTCCTCCAGTCATTGTATGAGATTCCAGATTAAATTTGAGATATGTTGTACAACTTTTTCTCCTCTACAAAATGGTTAAAAAAAAAGTTTAAAAAAAAAGCGTCGAATGGTGTCGAAAAATGGCTTACAATGTTGACCAGCTGGGCAGCACATATAGAAAAAAAATTATTATGAATATCTTTTTTGATGAAAAATAGAACTTTTAGTAGATTGTAAACTATCTACAGTACTTTTCACATATATACGATATATTTCAGTGAATATGTGCTCTACATAAACTAATGAATCAACACGTATTGTAATATAAGAAGATAAGATCGGTTAGCTAATCATAGACAGGCATCACGTCATGCAAAGAGAGATAGAAACACTTCACAACTCCATTAGTGTCTATTCAAACTTCATAGGCAGTTCTAGAATTATTTGAATAGTTGCATACTCACGTCATAAAAGAGGCAGGACTGTTGACCATGGTCAAAGAAAACCTTTTTCGTGTTTCTCCTCTTCGGCACGTAGAGCCCATCCTGTTTGAAGTGGAGGGACAATACTCGGAAAACCCATGTCTCCATATTGTTTGTGAGTGTTACTCAGAAAACCCGCACTCATCTAAACAATATTATTCTTTATCAACGGGCATTGTAGGGAAAACCCGTACCTATTTATTTATGTTAACGTGGACGTAACTCGGTAAACTCGCAACCATACTATGTTTCATTTGTTGTTCTTTGAAGTTGTAGATGAGGAATTTATCAAAAAAGATGATTCAAGTGCCATCCTCGCATTTATCGTAAAATTTTCTAAAACTGCTATCTCTTCAATAGCACTCTTAGTATCTTGAAAATCCTGTTCTAATGCTTCTAGTTCTGAGTCAATCTCTTCATCTTCGTCATCATTACAGCTAGCGATATTGTTTCCAAGTTTGGCACTAATGATAATGTGATCAGCTGACGACTGTTGTGTGGTTAAAGTCTGTCTTTCTCGGTTCAGTCGGCAAAAATACAATCGAACCTGATTTTCACTTAAAATTTCGCTAGCGGCAAAAATAAAACTTGCAGTTGTCTTTCAAAGTTTCCATATATAAAGCCACCTCTTTTGGTTTCCAATGTTTCAGACCGGAAATGCCTTCATCAAATTTTCTTGTGAGCTACGCATGCTGTTTATTTGAAAGCTCTGTGTTCGGTTTTCGTATGGGCAGAGCCCATCCTTTCGGAAGGAAGTTCGTTTCATCAGCAATCGTCTCGGTTAAATTCGTATTAACAGATATTATCCGTCTATTTTCGACTTCTTCTAATTTCGAATGATACATTTTCATGGCTGTATCCTTCAACGAAAACTTTTCAGCTATATGACGATGGTTGCTGATGAGTATGTGATTAATATAATTTTCAAATTTTATGAATTCAACAGTTCAAACCTCCTCAACATCATATTCGTAGATGTTCTTGTGCTTAATACAAATTTGCGCTGATTCTTCCTCCCGTGCTTGGCTATCGCCCACATCCACAATTGCATTGTCAGCTTTCTCTTTTGTTTGAACCCAATCATGAACAAAACCCTCTATTTCGCTTAAGGTTAGACTAAAAATGATTTGATCGCGGTTTAACTGTGACTATGCCATTAAAACACCTTTAAATTGATATTCAAAATTATAATAATTCGTTATTGGTTTGATCGTACACTTACTACTTTCTTTAAATTGATTTTTTTCAATTCGCCAATCAGATGCAAAAACACCTTTGATGTTTTTATATGAGTGACATGCTTCGACAAATTCAGAAGGATTTGTCATACTATGGTATTCATTTAAATATCTACGAACATTTGACTTAATAACGGCAGCATAACGATCACAAGGACTCTTGTTGCCCTGTGGATCACAAAAGTCAATTCGTTTGATTGCAATGCCTGTCTTATCTGATGTTTCTTTGACTGACACAAATGTTTGCCGAATGATAACAACGGCATCACTATCGTCATCGAAAGTGCTGTTTTCGTTTCCAACATCTGCATCATTTTTCATTACAACAGTAATATGCCTACTGATGCCTCGCTTACCGAAAAATTCAGATTGGAGTTCCGAACTTTTAACAGCAAGAAATTTCATAGTCCAATCAAGCCTGAGATCAATCTCATCATTTGACAGTTTATCGAGTAAATTTTCGCGGCATAAATCTTGATTAATCGATCTCAGTATGTGAGTTTTCCATACTTCAATGGATTCATGATAAGATCGGAATTTTTTTAAAGTTCGATCGAACAATTCTTCATCTGTTTCTGTTTTCTCGATCAGTCGTTGGATTTCGTTTAGAGCGTTTGTTAGATTGGAGCACTCAATGCACGATTCAATATGCTCATGATCACAATCTGAGCGAAATTGCGTCCATTTGGATCGCTCAATGGATGAACACAGCAATGATCAGGAATATATTACTTGATCTTGCTACGTGCACTTTATAATCAGATTTTAAATAAAACTGAACACGTTTGAAATTCTCAACAAGTCGTTCACTACTGGTACAAAGAACGACTTTATCTTCAATTATTTATCTTATATTGTCAAATGCTTCTCCAGCTTCAGTTGCAAAGTGATTGATACCTTGTAAAGACTTTCTTGTTGACGCATTACAAGTCTCGAGAATAGTAAATAAACTACTTTTTAGGGCCCAAAACGGGCCACATTTTTATGGACCGGCCCTGTCCAAAGTGGCCCAAAAGTTATTCAGGCCCGCCCGATCCAACTCAAGTTTTGCTCGGCCAGGGCTCGAACAGAATTCTTTTTACTTAGATTTGTTTTCTCAACAAAATTTATTGATCACTACAGTAAGTCTCAATGTACTTGGGAGCAAATACCCGGCGTTATTTTGAGTTTGATTAGCCTAGATTCTTGAACTAAGAATAGAATAATAATGTAATAAGTTGAATTGCTTGTTCAGCGAAACAAACAAGCATATTCAAAGTTTTAGAACTCCATAATGCTCATTCTACATAGCACGATATCCTATGGTACAATTTGTTAATTGAATTACACCCGTTGAAGATTCGCCGCATTTCTCAGTGAAAGTGGTTTTTTGTATTTCGACCATACAATGAGTTAGCTAGTGCTCAAAAATAATTTGTGAACAAGAAAAGATTTATTCGTATCTAAAATTTGAAGACGAGCCTCCCAACTTAGGCGTTTAGAACTTTTTCGACTCGATAATAGACTATGATCTACTGTGTTCTAACTCACGACATCATCAAAATCGTGCAAACAATTTCCCATGTAAGATGGCACAAAATCCATAGAATTACCTTTTTTTCCAGAAAATGGTAAACTTTCCATGTATTCACTGCTTAGTCAAAGTTAAAGGATTAGATAAAGTGTTATCTAAAGCTCCTACGCTCGATGGAGACTTATTTTCGGCACATTTTTCTGCCAATCGTTTTCGCTTGTTACTTAATGCCGTTTAAGCAGCATTGAACCTTGCAAGCAGAAGAGCGATACAACTAGTTTCAGCAATTATTCGAGTTGTTTATATTAGTCATACCTCCCAGACACTTAAAAAATAAAAGAGTCGCGATTTTTATATAAAAAAAACACGACAAGCACAACATAGGGGGCGATGAAACGAACATTAATTTTGACGTATTTTAGATTCATCGACTAGAAGCAACATTTTAACGATGGAAATGCTATGACTATTACTTTAGATCAGAATCATAGATTTTAATTGATGAAAATCTCCCCTTTATTTAATCAATGAGCTCGCAAATGCACAAAAATGAGTGTTTGTTTCATCATCAAAAATGGCATTTATTTATTTTTCAATATACTAGATTGAAGCTTAGATACTTTTTCTATCATAAAACATTCATGATAGTGTGTAGTACTTAAAATGAGCATAAAGTTTACTAAAAAAGTAAAAAAAAACAATAAAAGTGTCGAGCCGACTCGGCCCAACAAAAAAATTTCATCGGAGCGGGTAGCCTGTTTCAAGTCCTGATGTTTATTTCTCTTTCAGATATTTCATTCCAGCACACATCATTAGCATGTATTCTGAATTTCTCTCCTCTTTTTTACTCAAATACTGCACTTTTCTCAAGTTGAGCATCCCGTAGACTATTCTTCGATGTTTCCAATATTAATAAATTCGTATTGAAGAGGCTCTGCATATTACTTTGATTTACACTTGCATTGGCCATAAGTATGCAGTAGGAATAGCAGAATGTTCTATGTAATAGAAGCTCTACCAAAACATCTACTGCTTGGACAAGAAATGTAGCCAAGCAAACAGGTTTTTCTAGAGTAAATATCGTTTTTGCTAGATTTTTATACCCTAAATAAACATCTGTCCACTTCAAATAGGATCTTCATCCAGTAGTTTAATAGTATCTTATGTTCTTCTACGTAGTTAATCTTCTCTAGTACTGATTACAGGACAACTGATCTTCTCAGGAAAGAATCTTTCATTTAAATATCCAAGAAATCTTCTGCAGAGCAAGTCAGGGCAGATTAAGACGGAAATGCAGCAGGGCAGAGCAGGGTCAGGTTAAGAAAAATTTTACAGGGCAGGTTACAGGTTGTGAAAAATGCGTATCCTGCAGGCCTCTATAGGACGAAAAAATTGATCTCATCTCTAGCTTGATTCGAAGGCAGCAACAAACGTGCAGATGTTCATTCAGACTGACAGAGTTCTATATGTCTGTAACGGCTTAACTAGTTTTGCGACATCCTGTTTTTTGGTTCCAACATAATATCTCATATAAATGATGAGGTTTCCTCAATGAGCAAGTGAATCTTTTTTTAGTACAGGTTTAGTACATGATTTTAAGTTATGTGATATTCGATAGAGAATTTAATAAGGTATAAAAACGATATATAAAGCCAAGGGGGAAAAAGCAGATCCTCGGATCCTTGGATCCTTTTGGATCCTCTTGGATCCTCTGGGATCCCAAGAGGATCTCAAAGGATCCAAAAGGATCCAAGAGGATCCAAGAGGATTCAAGAGGATCCAAAAGGATCCAGAGGATCCAAGAGGATCCAAGGATCCGAGGATCCGCTTTTTCCCCCTTGTATAAAGCTATTTGACTATATTATAACATAATACAGTGGTAGATACAAGGCTTTGCCTGAGTAATCTCGAAAAGCTCGAAGACGGCAAAGGTAACATCTTAGTAGTGTTAATGTTGTCGGGGAAAGGAAAAATGGGCTATACTATGTTTTTAATCATTTTACACAAACATTAATTTAACAAAAAATATCTAACAATTAGTCATTTTTAATTTTTTTATCCTTAGCAACAATAAACGATAAACCTTCTAAAGACTCTTCTCAATTCATTTCATCATTTGCATAATGATAAACAAGAGTATGAATCAGTGTTAAAAATATGATACATCACAGGATTTATAAAGCCAAATATCCTTTCGTATACTCTTGTCATTGCTTTTATCAATTAGACTTTATTAGCTTACTTTCTAATCTTTATAACTGTTCTTTTTTATTCCATAGGAAGCGATGATTAATTTATCTCTATATAATTATATTCTATTTTTTAAACTGTTCTTTTATCTTTTATGGGAATACTTTTTATTGTACATGATATTATTATGATTAACAGCTGCGTCTCATACTCTTTGATTATTTGTCCGATCGGCCAATTTTCATTCGACCATTTTTACAACATCAACTCTACTAAGATTTTACCCTTGTCGTCTTCGAACTTTTCGACAGTTTTGTTTTCGACATTACTCAGTACATTCTTACAATCTCCTATCCTGAGATATTGAATGTTCGAAATTCTCTCATATGTAGCAGTAAAATGCTCGAAAGGCTAAAACTTACCCAAAGAACTCATCTCATTAAGAGAATTGTTCGTGCAAAGTTTGAGTTCGAAGCTCAAAAGACGATTTTCCACGTGTTCGAAGGAGAACCACAGCTTTCTATTGAAAAATCCAGTAACACTTCGATATCTCGAGAACGAGGACACGGAAAACCAAATAATTCTAGACTTTTCTATTAATTTCTAGCACTTATCAAATGAACATTTTCTCGATTGACAAGCGATTGAACATCTGAAAAAATTCTTTCGTTAAGTCTGTGCCAAGGTAATATGTAAACAGTTTGCTTATAATGTCAAATAAACATATATTGATCTTCGTCTCATCTGAAAGTATTCCTTTCACGTTGACACTGAAAGTAAATTATTTCCATTATATTCAGAGATGGACAGCTCCGTGGAGCTAGCTCCGCTCCATGGAGCGGAGTCGGAGCGATTTTTTTTCACCGAGCCCGAAGCTGGAGCGGAGCGCTTCTTGAAAAAAATTGAGCTGGAACGGAGTCAAAGCGGCCTTTTTCTCTCTAGCTCCAACCATAAGCTCCTTTTCGGATTAATTTCGACTATAATCGATTAAAATTTGATTAAAAAAAAATCGATTTTAATTGTTTTTTTTCGTGATTCATGAAAAATCTTCAGCTGATATTCATCAATCTGCATGAATCATAATCGATTTAGTTCATCAGATTTTAATCTTTTTTTATCCCTAACATTTTTACATGGGTTTTCCTTTGTGAACGAAGACGGGGAAATTAGTGAAAGAAAAGCTCGTCATCTAGTATTCAATGTAATGAATATGTCACTGTTACATTTTAATCAATGACGACGCTTGAGATAATGACTGACCGTTCATTTAGTTGATTGTTCTATGGCTGATTGGACTCCGCTATTGTTAGTTTTAAAATGTATGAACATGACGCCGGCGAAGAGACAAAATTAAATCAAATAAAATGTGACAGAATTGNCATGGCCCAATCAAGATTGAGATATATCTCGTTATTCGATAGATTATCGAGTAAATTTTCTCGACACAAGTCTTGATTGATAGACTTTAGTAAGTGAGCTTTCCAAGCTACGATGGATTCACGATAAGCTCAGAATTTTTTTGAAAGCTTGATCCAACAGTTCTTGATCTGTTTCTGTCTCCTTGATGACTTGTTCGATGTCATTCAGTGTGGTCGTTACATTCGAACACTCAATACATGATTCATTATGCTCATGATCACAATCTTGAGGAAAAGTGTGTTCTTTTGGATTGCTCAACGCATAAAAGCAACAATGATCAGCAATGTTGCTTGCTCTCATGACGTGCACTTTATAACCAGATTTCAAATAAAATCGAGCACATTTCAAATTCTCAATAAGTCTTGCACTGTCAATACAAAGGGCGACTTTATCTTGAATCATTTTTTAATGCCGTCAAATGCTCCTCCAGCGTCAGCGGCGAAGTAGTTACTGCCTTGTAAAGACTTCCTTGTTGATGCTTTACAAGTCTCAAGAATAGTAAATAAACTACTTTTACCAAATGGTTCAAAATCTAAACACATTTCTTTGCAATAAAGCAGATACTGATCGATAATACGGATTGCTCCAATATTTCTCATCGTATTTGGAATGAACAATTCAATTCCAGATGATAGCTTCAACACTTTCTCACCAAACGGTGAATCCGTACACACATGAGGTGAAATAATAAAATCAACGGAAATGAGCGATTTGATTATCATCAAACCGTTCTACTACTTTTGGTGTTATGTCTACTCTCGAACCGACATCATATTTGGCAGCATGCATACGGGCTACAGAAAATCTATAACCAATTAAATCTGGTATGTAGAGCTGTATGAGCTTTAACGATATTTTGGTTGCATGATCGAGAGAATTTCTCCTCTTGATTGCCACGATTCAGCATTGGTATATACTTCTGAAATACCACTCATTATTTGACGAAAATTTCCGTCTAAAACAATGTTTGAATCTTCACTGTTTATGTCCTTAAATGAGTCATACATAAGCATGTCAGCATCATCTGATGCTATAAGTGACGTAGCTGATCGTGTTATGAGTTTTACTAAACTTACATATGAGAATTTCACATGATGTGATAGATCTTTATAGGAAGCTGTCACATTTACTTTTCCTCACCAGCTAAAGGATTTAAAGGCGGCTGATAATCAAGATCCTTGTTGTTCATTGACTCCTCTTTACAACACACTGACTCAGGATCGAAAAGACACTCAAAAGCATCGTTATGAAGATCTAATTTTTTTTATTTCTGTTTTTTTTCGAAGCTTCCGTTCGATATGTTCTGCAGATAAGCTTTCCGTAAGAATTTCTTACATTGAAAGACTCAAATAAAGTTATAGCTTGACTTATAGTAATGTTTCGTAAGTCAGTTTTGCCATAAGATGTTGTTTGTCTTACGTTCTTACATACATCACATCTACTATTTGATTTGGAAAAAGGAGTTGGTCGCACAAGTACTTTGTAATGAGCATCACAAACGAAAGCATTCTCAACAGCAAACATGTGCTGAAAAAACATGTCTCCTCTTAGAAAAATTACCACTAAAAGATTTTCAGCTTGAGGAAATGTTTTGTTATTTATAGCTTTATTTTTTAATCCTGACAACCTTATCCAAGTCTCTTGTTTTGAACAAGAAACTTCATCACAACATCGAGAAAAAAAACACTCGGTGCTATTCATATTTAATGAATAAACAACAGCTTACTTAACCAGTTAATGTAATAAAATAATCGAATTCAAGTTTGATTTATAATTGTTGAATTTAAAATATGCCTACGTGATACACAAATAGACAGAAGAGTAAATGCATGTGTCGAACACATGGTTATACGATACTTATTTATTCTTCCTCCCAAGCCTTTTTCGGTTATATATGTATACAGTCACCCACATAATTAGACAATTGAATTTTATGTTATAGAGTGATGACGAATCTATAGATTAGAAATTTGAAAATTAGACTGAAATTTTATACGCAGCAGACAACAGTCTAATGTTTGAGTATGGAGTTTATATTTTTTGGAGAAAACAAGGATTGATTCATTAGTTCACATTGAGCACATATTTATTCATATAAGTCGGGCGTATGCAGTGGCGTAGCCAGGGGTTGGCAAATGGGCAATTGCCCAGTGAATTTAGAGACTTGCCCATTGTAATTTTTATTAATAAGTTTTTGCCCATTGAAATTTTACTTTTTCAGAATTGTTTATTTATTTTTTAATTAGTTAGTACCAGTATTTTTTTCTTCTGTCTAAATCGCACATGCACTCTTTGCTTGTTCTTTCTTTTAAGAGTTAAACAGAACAACAAAATGACAAGTGCACAATTGTGAATATACATATTTGTTCTTTTCTTTTTTCTTTCAATTTTGCTTATAATAGTTGTATAGACGAATGGACAAGATGATAAACTGGACGAGATAGGTTATAGTTCATCTTCTTCTGTACCAGTATTATTAGAAAGACGAAAGAAAAAATAAAAGAACAAATATGTGTGTATTCAATTATGCACTTATCATTTTATTGTTCTGTTTTAAAAAGTACTAACACTAAGCTATGTCGAATGAAAAGCGATCCAATACGTTATTAAACTACAATTTTTCTTCCAAAAAAATGCGTACTGCTACTGAAAATTCAACACAAGATTCGAATACACCTGCAATTAGTGCAATTACAACTACAACAACTAATGATGATTCTAGTTTATTTTTATCCAGTGATTCTGAAGATTTAGGCCAGGTGAGTGATGAAGTTAATTTTAATGCCGAAACTTGTGTTATTTTACGTTATAAATA
This sequence comes from Rotaria sp. Silwood2, assembly GCA_905329745.1. Taxonomy (NCBI): domain Eukaryota; kingdom Metazoa; phylum Rotifera; class Eurotatoria; order Philodinida; family Philodinidae; genus Rotaria; species Rotaria sp. Silwood2. The sequence goes on along the minus strand of CAJNSZ010000383.1, from coordinate 57,715 downwards.
AAAAAGTTTTGTCCTAAGGCCTATCAAAAAAAACCTTGCCCATTTTGCCCATCGTTTTTGTTCGACACAAGAGAAGTTTGCCCATCGCTCTAAAAATCCTGGATACGCCACTGGGCGTATGTGCAAAGTATTTAAATGGTTTATAAATCACTTTGAACTGATTTTTTGAAAAAAACACGCTAATAGGAATTTTTTTCTCAGGAACTCTGTTTTGGTTGGCAAATATTGCTGGTAATTTTTTGAGTAAAAGTGAGATTTTTTCTAATGGTTTTGTAGAGGAGAAAAAGTTGTACAATATATATGAAAATCAGCGTGAGATCTTTTGAAATGGCTGAATGATATTGAATACACTGTGATAAACTACAAAAAATTGACTGTTTTTTCAATTGGAAAATGAGTACTCACGANTTGAGGTATATTCAACCATGGGCAGTTGTCATCACCTAACACAAAATCTGTGAGCAACTACTGCTAAACCATTGAGCGATTTCTACTTTGGGTGGGAGTGGGGGTGGGGGTGGGGGGGGGGGGGTGTGGGTGTGAAAGACGTTTTAACCCACACCCCACACCCACACCCATACTCACACAAGGAAAATCTGAGTAGCTTGTTCCCTTTCTGCAGAAAATGACTACAAAATTCGACATGTTTCTCTGTTCGGTAATGACTCAATGTGTGATATTGAAATGCAAGGACTAAAATATAAGAGAAAAAAAAAGACCAAATCTGCTTTCTTTGAGTCTTTCATTAGACAAGAAGATTAAGCATTAAGAATTCGATATGATTTGAATGATCAAACAATGTAGTACTAAGATCCCCTTGAATGTATCAAATGTGGATACTCTTTGATGCCAATATTCGTTTTTTGTCTGTATCCTTGTCGTAGTGTAAAGAAAAATTATAAAACCAGGTTGGTGGCGTACATAAAGCGAAGTAGCGACTCCAGGACATTCGGACAAAGTGAAATAATAGTGTGAGATTAAATTCGTTATTTTTCTTGTGTTCTATTCTGTTTCGAATAGAAAATGTATCAAGGTTGACGATGACAATATGGGTGTTTGAGGAGTGTCAGAAACTCATGAACCGCAGAGCACAAAGTGTCTCGTCTTATCTCGCTATGCTCTTTGGGCGATCGGAACGGCAATGAGACCTTGGGAAAACTTGCTTCGTCGTATAGCATTTACATGTTTCGAAATTGCTGTTAGACAGGTTCATTGACTATCGATGTTCTGATGAAAAACTTTTTCTCATTTGTGTAATTTTCGTAGAATCACAAGTCATTCAACACAAGAACACAATTCATGTTGATATCAATGAATATCTCCACCAATCAGTCATCCAAATATTCCTAATCATTTGTTTATTTTGGATTACTCCTAACGCTTCGTCCGTCCCATCTACATTAACTATTGTACGACTTTCACATCAGTAGTATTTGTAGTGATTTATAAGGGTCCCTCAGTCTTCTGTTCTAACACTTATGGCTCATTCTCTCCACTTTGCTCCGAAAACCTGCTCTCATGGAGAATACGATTTTGGACAAACTAATAGTTCTAGAAGGGTCAAATAATAGATTTTTGAAATTATGTCAGACCAAGACCCGTCTACAATCCATACATTAAAATGAAGATCACACTGTTGACGAATTGTCAGTTATCATTTATGAAAGTATCGAAAAACATATTGCTTTGTTTTAACAACTTCGGCAATAGTCTCTCCTGTTTTATTTCGAATGAAACGACGTGCAATTCATGTTCTCAATTTGAGAACGGGACATCATGGACTTCACCGGTTGCGATCAGTGCAGAAGGTGAAGAGACGACTGAAGAAGATGCTACCATATTCGGTTTTATTAATAGCTTCGACTTTGTATCGGGCACTTGTGCAGCAGGACTTATATGATCAGAACTATAAGTGCCATGTATCATCATTTCCATTGCATTATTATCGCTCTGAAATAAAACTATGTATTTATGAAAGAAAATATCCATATTGGCATACCTGTCTCTTGTGGTAGGCTTCATAGTTGACACCACATCGAAGACATTCGTGCCATCGTTTAGGCAAAAAGCTGCAACACATATCACTTACTGATATTATCAATTTTGGATCGATTTCATGTGGCTGAAGTGGATGAGTTAAATAGGAAACAAGGATGCCAACGACTACAACGGTAGTAACTGCAATGGGCGTGTACCACATGTAGCTCACCGAATATAAGTCAATAAGAGGATTACGCCTATACGAAAATGACAATTTTTAAAAATAAAATTAACTGATTCGAAATTTTCATGAACTCGACCAGCCTATTTATTAATTTTACTTCAAAAAAGTTGATGTCACTGTACTCGTAGTCCAATTTGTTAATGCACCATTTGCTATGTCAGTGCAATTAGCTATCGATAATGATAAACTAACACTTGCCATCTGTTTTTTTGTAATTTGAGCACCTAAAAAGATCCATAATTCTACGGCTAGACTTGTGAAAAATCCAACAAGTGCGCCTCGTCGATTGGCTTGCGGAAAAAAGAAACCGAGAACAAAGACACCCATTATCGGACCTTCGAGAACGCCAAACAGAGAAAGTGTTGCATTGAGTATCGAACCAAAATAGCTGACCACATAAGTAAGCAACATGACAAAAACACCGAGTAAGACTGACACTATTTTGCATATAAAGCCTTGTCGTTGATCTGTCAATTGTCTACCCAATAAGCGTTTGTAAACATCTTCAACAAGTACTGCTGCTAGACTATTCAATCCAGATGAAATTGTCGAGAGTGTACCGGAAAAAACACAAGCAAGAAATACACCAGGTAAACCTTTCTTATCGCCCAATACTTCCATGACAAAATACGGAACAATTTGATCGATTTCTTGGAGTTTTTTGGTTGTATACGGATCGCAATCGGCATAGTATGCATAGATGATAACTCCAATTAGACTCGAGAGGAACACGATCAGTGCAGAACCAACTGCATTAATAAATAGTGCTTGTTTAGCGCTACGTGTTGAACGAATGCACATATAGCGTTGTACTTGTGTTTGATTAAATCCATATGTAGCAAGCCCATTGATTGAACCGCCGATGAGCAAGGACCATATTGTATGACGAGTCCGAGGATCGAAGCTAACACTGAAAATGCAGACACAACAGAAAATGACTTCTGCCTTCTCATACAAACAAAATTTCCACAACGATACAGAACAAAGTTGTAGTGTTTGAAGTCCTCTATTGAACTGTGTATGATAGATATGCTTCAATTTTACTTTGCTAGTATCTACATGATCGAAAAGTACTAAAGTACAAAAATTGGCTCTTGAAATTGGATCATGACAATGTCAAAGGTTATGACAAGCACCTTTGTTGAACTTCATTCAGACTGTATTAGATAGAGATTTTTTTCTCTATCCTTTCAAGTACACAAGATTTTATTTTGCTCTACCTTAATGTCAAAAACAATGAAATACGAGGGATATCGAAGTATAAAAATTTGATAAAAATATTCACCTTTGGTCTGTCATAACTCAGGCTAAAGAAAACAAACTAATGTGAAACTTTCAGAATATATGTAGCAAGATGCTCTCCATTGATTGTGCATATTGAATAAAAAGATGGGGGTCGTGAGCTTCCTCCCCCTTCTCTTAAACCTTAAGTCATTCTCATGCATAAAAAAGACACTTGTCTAAATTGTATACCTATTAAATTCAATTCTGCCACCTCGTGATGCTATGGAAAATGCTCGTTTGAAACCACCGAGTGAAATCAAACCTAAAACGACATCTAAAAAACTCTGTATTCGCGATTTTTACTCAAACCTTGAATAATGATTGCAGAAAGACCAACAAACATTACTACTGCTTGTAGAACATCGGTCCAAATGACTGCTTTCATACCGCCCTAAACATAAATTAATAATTAGATCAAAGTTTTTTCTCTAATATCTTTATTTTACCACAGAAGAATAGAACGTGCAAATGACACCGATCGAAATAACAGAAAACCAAATGTTTAAACCAGCAACTAAAGAAAATCAATAGACTTTTTTTGTCTTTTTCTCGAATTTAACATTTTTCTACTTTGACTTAATGCCAATGCGGGTCCATACAGTACAATGGCCATGTACATGAACTGTGTATGATAAAGAAAATTCGACCCATGAAATAAATAAGTTCTTACCATAATCAATGAGTAACTGAGTGAAATACACAAACGTACGGTTCGATCGAATCGTTGATCTAAATACTAGAATATCTCTTTTTTTTTTGTTTTGCAAGCTTAAAAGAATAAAAGAATACTTCGTAGACACTTATAAAATTCATTTCGCGAAATTTAGGCATAAATACAAATGCCGCCACTACTGAAGCGATTGCTAACGCAATGCCTAATATAACATAAATTGTAATAGTCATTAATTAGAAATCGATATTCAATTTACCTTCGTAAGCATACATTGTACCAAACATGTAGACTTCACTGGGTGTACCTAATATAGTAATAGCCGAAAGGAACGATACCGTAATGCTGAGTGCTGTTGGAAACGCCTGTAGAGAATAAATGGAGACGAGTTGTTGTATAGTTCCATACTTACTCCCATGTTTTTGCCAGCTTTAAGAGAATGACACTATTACGTATAATTACTGTATCGAAAGATTAATCATACCCAGGAGAAACTCTTTAGCAGAATTCTTCTTCGATTTAAAAAATCCGAATATAACACCGATGACGGTCGATGATAGAAGAAGTATTACAAGAAGAACATAATCGACAGCGCTCAATGTATTTGATGCCATGTTTACTAAGAAGAAATTTTATCAAAATTACACACTTGTGATTGATGACGATGATCGGAGAATAATAATACGATAGCCTTGGATATGTTAACAGTATTTGATGATAATATCAGTGCTCCTCATATGTTTCGGTCGCCGTATCAGGGACAGAAACAACTTGATGATATATATGTAAAGATAGATAATAAAACGAAATTACATGCATACGTTTTGTTGTGTTCTGTTCTTTACTTGAGACGAATAGGAACGAAATTATATATTCGTCAGCACATTAACAATAAATTCGTATCACATTCCGAACTTACCAAATTGTACATAGCGAATCATTCATAAAAGAAATTAGAGATTATCATAAAAAATCTCGGATTGAATATCATGTAATGGTGGTACAATGCAGAAAACATGATCATCTTTGCTACTGTTTCAACTTTTATCAAAGATGAAAACTATTCGAAATGGTTATATGACATGACTAGTTATCGGTCATCTTTGTACGATGAAGATTCGAAAGCACAACAGTGAAGAAAGCTGTCTCTTCAAACGCAAGTGCACTATCGACAGATTATCAAACATGTTGCAAGCTCTAAGTTACTCGGCAGACAAGTGATATAAGTCCACTTTTTGTCCGATCGGTGTCAAAAAAAAAGAGTTTTATTCACCAATTCATCGCAAAAGTGTAGCTTTTGCATGTTATTACATTGCATTTTTTTTGCCTGAAAAATAGACAGAAGTTCCAACATGATTTCTTTGTGAGCGTAAAACTGTCTTTGTATCACTCACGGGTTAGGAAGAAGTTGAATTTTTATCATGACAATTTGAAAGGTTAAGTTCTTAAGGCTTCCTCATTAAAACGTTAAAAAGTGACGAAATTCCGTGAAGTACAGATTTTTTACTTTTTTGTTCGATGCAGTTCTGCTTGTTAAGAAATAATCTGATATACTGAAAGCTTGTGGAAAACCGCACAACTTCCATAGAGAACATTTATAGGTATGTTGCTTCGTTTCGTAGTAAAATGCTAAACTCTCACCCCACCCTAAAAAACAAAAATTCCAGTTTTTGAAACTCCATGACGGTTGATGTCTTTTGCATAATGCAGATGTAACTAAGGCAAAGTAAATGAAATTTTTACTCTTGATAAACCTTAAATAGTCTGTATGTATGATCAAAATTTCAGAGAATTTCAACTGATTACTGAAGAAACATAGTTGTCACCATGTTAAAAAATGAAATTCTGTGATGCTTGGTCATACCGTATAGTTTCTTTCATCAACTTCATCAATGACAGAAAATGTCGAAAATAAGATTCGAAAATATTTTGTTTGTGTTATGTCAACGATAAAGACCTGTTCTACTCCCATCGACTAACCGCTTTTCGAAGTTAATTACAGTTATGCAAAACGCTGGAATGATTTCAGGTTAATCTTGTGCGGTCAGAATAAGGTTGATTTCTCTTATATTCTGGCGTGTTCCTTGCTACCAGAATCTAAAGACCATTTTTCTGCTAGGTTTTTTTTTGTTTTTTTATGCATTCAGGCTGGATCCAGTCGGAAAGCCGCGCCAAAAACGGATCACAATCCGGTTTTAGAAACACGCCGAAACATAAAGGAACCAACCGGTTTTCTGACGATTCCACCTGCCACAATGATCAATCATTTCTTTGTTTTTCATTGTCAGCCACTTTCTCCGATGGAGTTGGACGTGGGCCTTCTCTTCAGTCACATTCGCATATGATCCAACAGCTGTCAGTGATTATGAATGTTATCAATAGCAAAAATTTATCTGTTTATATTATTATAATGTACGTGCATCAAAGTATTTTAAGCAGGAAGCATACCGACAACCTGGAAAAGAAAGTAATAAGGCGAAAAGTGATTTTTAGTTTCGTCTGATCTTAATGGACTCTATGAAATGATACAAATCTCGTCTCAAAAGTTTTTCATCATCTGACGAGGTTTTCCTTGTGAGTAACAACTTCAGAGTTAATCATCTTTTGTTGTTAGAGAAAAGTTTGATCATTTAAAAGAAATTAACCTATTTCTGATAATTGAATAACTAATTAATAAATCTTAAAATTTTCAATTCTTCTTTTTTTCTCATGTTAGTTCTGTGATTTCTTGTTTTAATTTATATTTTCGATTAAGATCAATTATTAGAAATAATCAAAAATTACTTAGAGCAATCCAAAAGTAGTGGCACCATTACATTTTTTCCATATAGAAAGGTCGAAGAAAGTTTCTTCTTTTTACGGTGTGATAAAGAAAACAATGCTCCATTTTTCTGTGCAATTTGATCATTCTTCAACTAATATCATAATAATAAAATTTCGATAAGAATTGTTTTTATGTCAAACTCTGGCAGATCTGTTACTGTAACAACATCTACAAATATTGAAATGTCAACCTTCTTATCAATGATGATCCTTATATTAAAATAGAAGAATTGGAATAGCAAATTGTTTTTATTTACATCATCATTCAGCAAATCATCTCTGATCATTTGAAGCCTACGAAAATTACCACTTTTTATATACTCGATGATCTGACTGATTTTCAATTGGCTGAACGAGTTCAATTATGCAAATAAAGTTCAGAAAAACTTGAGGAAGGAACATGGCGCTCATATAATGTTGTGACAGATGATGAATCTTGATATTTACCATAAACAAATTGGTTGAAAGTCATCAGATGCTGCGAGGAGTTTTCTCTAAGAACTTATTTTTCATTTTTTTAAAGTCAACTGCTTCTGTTCTCATCCATCATGTGGAACGGGGACAAACTGTTGACCTCTAATATTATATCAACAATTGTTTTCAATCTCTTGTCGACAATATCAAAGATCAAAGACTCTCATTTGGCATCCATGGTAATAAACTTTACTAAGCTATAAGAAGACCACATATGCATCAAGATGTATCCAATTATCTTGAATCGAAAGATAGTATAATAATACCATATCCATCTAATTCGCCTGATCTGGCACCATGTGATTTTCAGTTATTCGATTTTATTAAATCGAATCAACGCGATGGAGACGATGTCGAATCATTGTTTGATACTATGACCAAGCTCATGCACTCTTTGGATAAATTAAAGTATAGAAAAATCTTCTATAAATCGATTCAACGAATGTAGCTGTGTGTGAATAACCAAGGTGATTATTTTGAACGTTTGATGAAATAAAAATTTTGATGAACTTATTTCTGTATTTCTTATCTGCTCTACTACCATTAGTTTTTTTTACACTCTAATACGCATGAACGGCCAGGTGGTAATAGAGGAGACGAGAAAAAAAAGATGAAAGCAAAGAGAAGAACAAATAAAAAGAGAATACACATGGATGATAATATGATCTAACATTATAGTTAAGTTTTTGCATAAAAAACATTTCTTATCAAAATTTTATTATTATGATATTCGTTGAAAAATGATCAAATTGCACATAAAAATAAAGCATTGCTTTCTTTAACACTACATGAAAAAAAGATATTTTCTTCACGCTTTCTATACGGAAATAAAGAAATGGCGCCACTACTTTTGGATTACTCTAAGTATAATTTTATACTACATAAAAATAAAAAATGTATAAGTATGTTTGTAATTATTTCGAAAACTTTAGTTGTTCATGCCAGAATTTTTTAAAGTAATTTATCTTTTTAATTTAATTCGTTGAAATCTGTCAATGACTTCAATTTTGTTCCTTTTAATTAAAAGAAATTGTCACATACTTGTTTATTGTATAGCTTGTACTTCACTGATCAACGAATTTTTCTTGATCCTGTTTCTTAACATATATGATTTATGGATATAAAAATGGTTCGATTTTCTTATTAAATACATTTTATGCTTGACTAACGTTTATTTCTTTTTCTTTTTATTGTTATAACCACATGGTTTTGCTTTTTGTGCTCATTACATTTGCACATGATAGATTTCTTTCGTTTTAACAGACAGAATGAGCAGAATAGGTGAATTAAAGGCAGTTAATATCGAATTGAGAGGGAAGAGAATGATATTTTTAATGTAGGACTCTGTTTGTTTCTAATATCAACTATTACATAATGGAATATATCGAATTATTTTTTACTTTACTTAGCCTCATCCATAATCTTTCATTGCTCTTTTAAAGTCCAAGTCGAAATTTTTTTCTATATTATTTTATTTCAATAGAATCCCGAAAAACTTTCAAGGTCACCATTTTTGATAAGTATATCTTCTCTTAATTCATACACACTAACACGACACACCTATATAGTGACCTGGGGTAATTCGGATCACTTGATCAAAAAACTGAGTGTATTTTGGTCGTTTTTCAACCATTTTACATCAGAAAAAAAAGATTTTTTTATTGTCAGATAGCCCCAAGTGTTCTCTATCCATTCATGTAAAAACTTTTGAAAAAAGTCAATGTTTTGAGTAAGTTTTTAAAAAACTACTGAAAGCCCTAAAAAAGTGATCCGAATTACCCCAGTTGGGGTAATTCGGATCAGTAAGCTATTGTACCTGGGGTAATTCGGATCACTCCAGCAAAAATTGCTAGAACCTCACTTCCCCATCTTCCTATTAACTAACGGTAACTCGTAATTAAATAAAAATTATATCATTTGATAGCCCAAAGTTTTTTCTATGGGACCTGAAAATATCTCCTTAATCCATTGAATTATTAAAATACAGTTCTCAAAATGACAAGAGCTACTAGGCCTTTTTTTTTCTTTTAAAAATTGGTCTGGGGTAATTCGGATCACTCCAGCAAAATGGGTTGGGGTAATTCGGATCACTCCAGCAAATTCTGCTGAAAAGAACTTTGAAAACCTTTAGAACTTTTCCAGTAGGTTTTCATGAGTTGGTCCTGGGAGAAAAGTTGTTCGTCTCGCTTTACTCTACCTTTCCATATAAAATGAGAAAAAGATAAGCTAGTTTAAGTAAAGTTCATGCCATTTTTTAAACAATGAATAAAAGTGTTTTTTTTCGGTGCAGTTAACCGATCTTTCAATGAAGATCTAATTTTTACAATACATCTTTAAAAAAATAAGTTTGTATTTTCAAATTCAGCAGTGTCTAAGCTACAAAATGAGATAAAAATCAACATGTTTGTATATAGTATCAATGAATCACAAGACGATTAATGAAATGTATGATGTTTCAAGATAGTCAAAATCCTTATTTATTTAGTTGTAATTCGATCTTATACTCTTCTCGCTATAGTCATTGTCAAGTACCCATGTAGCCGATCACCCAATTAGTGATTATAATTACATGATAATGCATTATGTTTGTAAATAATGCATTTTAATGCATTATATTTGTAAATAATGCATTTTAATGCACGAAATAGGTTGCATTATCATGTAATTATATACATTATCTGGGTGACCGGCTACATGGGTAATGCCCAAAATTTCTTGCAGTTACCATGGTAAAGATTGAATCATCTATTTGATATTTACAATATGCTACTGGACTTCTGATACTACAATTGGTTTTGCTCGATATATAATAATTGATACATTCTATTTTTTTCTCTATATTGTCATTCGATTGTATTTTAGGCAAAAATATATGTTGTTCAATTCATATAACTTCTTTGTTTTCTTTTTCATTTTTGACGTTTTTTTCTGTGTCACAAATGTCTGAAGAAGGAAGGGACATACGTTGTTTGTTGTCTGCTTCTCTCTCTTTGTCTGTATCAATGTATATATATGTTGGTTTTGTATATTGAACGTTAGTCACACCTTCTCACAGTTCACTTTTATGTCATCAACATTTCAATTCTTGAAAAATAAATATAATAAATGCCACGTAAATATATTAAAAAAAATGAAAGAAAATATAGCAATGCCAAATTTGAACAAGCTATGAACGCAATTAAAAATGGTCTCAGTATTCGTCAAGCAGCAAAAGATTTTCATGTACCTTATACAACTCTATGCACACATACAGCTGGTCATGTCATTTACGAGCGAATTGGTCGACCAACTAAGTTTACAGATGTCGAAGAGTCTCACCTTGCACAATCAGTTTTAGCTTTGCAAGTAAGTAAATCGTTTCATTTCTTTTTCAGTAGAATTTGTATTGATTCTTTTTATGAAGAAATGGGGAGAACCTGTATCAATCAATGAATTTCTAAATTTGGCAAAGCAATATGCATCTGCTCTTAACAAAGATAATTTATTTCCAAGTGATATGCCAACATATGACTGGTTGCGGTCCTTTTTATCTCGTCATTCGAATCTTGTACTGAAGAACTCTACTCCAATTGACAAAAGTCGAGCAAAAGTTACTGCTAGCCAAGTGAATGAATGGTTCAATTTATTAACCAAAGTGATTAATGACAATGATTTAGCAAATCGTCCTGGTCAGATATATAATGCTGATGAAACAGGTAAAAAACTTGATTTTTTTATGTTCAGTTTCATCAAATTCTGGCTATATTGTAGGCTTTTCTGATACTACTGGTTCATCAAAAGTATTAGTCCATCGTGGCACATCCAATGCTTATAAAATTGAAGGAGGAACTGGAGGAAAGTCCTTTACTAGTGTTTTAATTTGTGCGTCTGCAACTGGACATATATTAGCGCCATTTGTTGTCTATCGTTCAAAAAGACTCTTTCAAGAATGGTGTATGGGCGGTCCATTAAATACAGGTTTTAGTAATAGTGATAGGTGAGTTTATTTTTGTACTAGCGCAGTTTTATGAACTTTATTTTAACTAGTGGATGGATGGAGAATAAAATTTTTTATGAATGGTTTCAAGAAATGTTTTTGGAAGCCACGAAACATTTACCTCGTCCTGTACTTCTTATACTCGATGGACATAAAAGTCATTTCACGATAGAAACACTTGAATTGGCTGTCAAAAACGAAGTGTGAGTAAACCAAATACATTGCTTGTCATGCTAAATATGATTTGATTTTTGTTGAATGTATTTCGCAATTCTTTCTTGTACGTTCTAGGATTATCTTGTGTCTTCCTCCACATGCTACTCACGTACTTCAACCCTTAGATTGTGTTTTCTTTAATCCAGTAAAAGTACAATGGAAAACGTAAGTTTTTTTTTTCATTCTCAATTTTTAACTGAATATTTTCTAGAATTTTGAAAAATGAATATCAACGTACACGTAATAAGACCGTTGGCAAATCTCGTTTTCCTGCACTTCTGTCACAATTATGGAAAACAGATGCAATTACAGAAAAAACTAATATTCTCAAGTCTTTCATGAAAACTGGGATTTTCCCATTAAACCCGGCATCCATCGATTGGTCAAAAATTTTACAAGATACAACAACATGTGTAAATGTCAATATTTCTTCACCAACTGTTACTGCTACATGCTTTAACAATGAGATGAACAACTCCAATGATATCTCTGCTTCTGATGTATCTACTGCGTCCAACAACAACCATACCGATGTGACTAATCCATCAATCAATGTTTCAAATACTACTGTCACCGCCATTTCATCGTTTGATTCTTCTATTCAAGCAATATCGGTTCTAGATCAAGTACTGAACGAGACAATCTTAAGTCATGACGACGAAGATGAGGATTATCTTCCGAATCGTTCAACTGGCACTTCAATCGATACCGTAACATTGTCATCCAATCAACAATCTTGTTTGCAGCAAAGTTCCACATCTCAAGGTCAACAGCCAATCAAATCACGACGAAGTTATCGAAAGAGGAAGACACGTCCAAAAATTATTGGCATAGATTCATTAGATGAAGAAGGTTCGTATATGATCTTCTCGTTGCTGTCCTATATATAGTTCTTTTGTTTAGATGATACAGCAGCAAACATTTCATCTGCCGAATCATTAAAAGCTATAACAGATACATTGCAAGCTGTGTTTGCACCAACACCTGATCAGCTGCAAACTAAACCAACAAAACGAACTTTAGTTCGTCAATCATCTGGTCAAGTAATGACTCAACAAAAAGTAATTGAACAGCTTGCAAAACAAAGACAAAAAAATTCAAAAAAATCATGTACTACAAGTCGAACATCAATGTCAAGAAAAAGTCATAAAGTAAATTCAAATGGTAAGATAGTATATAGTTCTGATTCCTAAAGCAGATGACATCATATAGGCAATCTAATTTATTTCCTATTCATTTTAGCTGAATTTCAAAGTCTGATAAAATTAGTTCTTATATTTTCAGATTCATCATCTATTGATCCAGCTATAACAAGTTCAATATCAATCGGATCGTCAAATGTTGAGACGAGCCGATATCCAGTTTCATATTCATCACTTCCATTACCACCAAATTTTCAAAATGGTATATTGCTTTTCATTCACATTTAAGATTTAGACGTTGAAACCTTTTTCTGTTACAGTCACAACACCACCATTATTTTCCTATCCATCTTCTGCTGCTCAAACAACTATCTCTTCGAATTTACCAAGTGCAATTGGTTATATGCAACCCTACTACAATCAAGTACCTGTTTATCAAAACCTGCAAAACACATCTGATGTTTCCATATTGTCTCATTTATCTTCTAATTTTGTACAATCTCCTTTCTCTCACAACTTATACAATATTGTTCCTACTGATTCAACGTCACCATCTACATCTAGCTGCTCACAGTGTGGAATGACAGTTAGTTCAGTTACTTCCTGTTCGACGTGTCTTCGATCATTATGTGCCTCTTGCATAAGCCAAGGACAGTTCAGTTCATGTTTTTCTTGTACAGTACGTTTTTCTTATACACTATAACCATTTTTTATTCTTTTATGTGTTCACAGTATCTCTTGCTCTATGAAAATTTGGGTATATTATTTTTCTACTTTGAACTATCTAATAATAATATCATATCTTTGATGTACTACAAACTCTTTATGTATTGTAATGTTTTTTTTTCTTATTTTAATCAACACGAAAACTAAATAAGGATTTTGACTATCTTGAAACATCATACATTTCATTAATCGTCTTGTGATTCATTGATACTATATACAAACATGTTGATTTTTATCTCATTTTGTAGCTTAGANAGATGAGATCAGAAAAAATGATTTTTTCGCAGCGTCGAAAATTGGTCGCACACAATTTTGCTTCTTTTGAAAACAAAAAGTACAAAATTAAAATAAGCTTTACTTTGCACATTGTAGTTCTTTTCACGCTGCATCTCCTGGTATATTTTGTTTTTCTAAAACAACTTATTAAGTGATGCAAAAATGAAATGGAAAAAGGGCGTTTTTTTTGTCCGAGGGAGATTATTCTTTTTTGCTTTGTATTAAAAAAATAATTTCTTATGATTTAATCAAGAATGTGTTTATGTGCTGTAGTACCCAGTCAGACAAGTGTTGAAAAAAGCGACGTTTTTACGCGTAAAAAGGGCACATTTTTACGCGTTAAAAAAAATATTTTTTTTTGAAGAAAAAGCAAGTTTGTAAATATTAAGGTTATGAAATTCATTTTTAAAAAGAAAAAATATTTTTTTTGACGCGTAAAAATGTGCGCTTTTTACGCATAAAAACGTCGTTTTTTTCAACGCTTGTCTGACTGGGTACTCAAATGACGCCGCATGCCGTTATATCCTTTATCATTTATTGACAAAACAGGTGGGAAAATGAAAGAATAGTCAACGGTAATATCCAACTTTCGCTTTTCATAATAACCTGTCTTATTCATCGGCTGATTATTCATAACAACGACAGTATATAATACATGTCATACAAAACCGTTGATTGTTTGATGCTAGACATCTTGATTCATTTAGACACGAATACTGTTGATATTATTCGATGGCAAAATTTTACATAAAATTACAGGTAACACTCTTCTCTAGAAATATTAATGGAGAAAATTTTCTTAAATAGTTATTCATGTACTTCTCGCATATTTTGTTCAAATATGTACATTTTAAGAAGTCTTAAAAAGATGCAATTCATTACCATTCAATTGAGATAAAAAAAAAGAAAAACATTGTATTTTCTCTTTTCTAAACTAACGATCTTAATAGATTTCTATTATATTTTTATAGAACTTACTCATAAGCTATGAAGAGTGGCCTAAAGCAATTATAACAGAACAAGAACTGGGCGAATGTCCGTACTTCATTCGTGGCTATTGTACAGACAAACCAGCATGGCATTGTATTTTAGTTTCTTTAAGCAACGCTGCTGAAGTAGAAGCTCTCAAAGGAGATAAAACTGTGAACTGCAATGACCTCGGCCGCTTGATTAATTATCTTGATAATCAAGGTAAAATTAAATCAATGTCTGGCTGGGGTTTTGATTCACCCAAAATGATCAAAACATTGATTGACAATCATTATGGTAAATAAAAATATCTCTTTTCAATTTTTTGGGGAATATGGAAGGGAGAGGGCGAATAGTAAGAGATATCACAAAATAATGATAGCTAACATTGGCTATGTCAATTATTTTTTTATTGGTAAATGAAAGTACTAGCCTTTAAATGAATCCTTTGCTGAGGAAAGATTTTCAGTTTTTTCGTTTCTTACTTTTTTTGTATGTTTGGTATGTATACTTAAATGTCTTCTATGTGATGAGTAGATTTCGTGGATTCGAAAATTCCTTTCTATCTAAAGAAAGCTTTTAAAAAAACTCAATTTTATGAAAAAAAACTATAAAGCATAGCTTATTTTGAGTTTTTCGAAAAAGTAGTTTTTAAAAACAAAAAAGTTGAATTTTTTTCTTCTTTTCCCTCATGCTTTACGACTGATTTGGCTAAAACTGTCTTATTTAATTTTTTGATCTGATTGTAGTAGGTACTTTTCTTTGTTGAAAAAAGTGTACCTATGAAATGCAGTAAATGTTACACAACTAGACTGATTCGAAGAACAAACGTTATGAATGGTTTTCTAAATGTTTCCAACATATTGATCTTACTGTATCTCAGAAGAAATATTTTTCAGAAAAAGAAAAATAATGCATAATCAGATATTATCTTAGTTGTTACAGAAAAATTTCAGTTCTAAAAAATATAATCTGGATTTTTGCAGTGATTTACAAAGCTTGAGATCATATTCTAATCTTGTATTTCTCATATCTTTGAATGGAGAGTGTTTGAAAATATTGAATATGTATCAATCTTTGTTCTACTCATTGTTATTTATTGATCCTGAAAGATTCAAAAAGTTGGACCAAGTCGTTGTAGAGAAACATCGGAAAAGAGAAATCCTCTTAAGAAGCTAGTTAGTGCAACCCCTCCAGGGGCTAAAATGTGAAACTCATATATGACCTTTAGCCTTGTTAAACCAGTACAAAATAGGTGAAGTGAAATAATAAAAATCCTTCATAGACCAGAGTTGTATTTGAAGATAATCAATCAGCAAAGTAAAGATTTGTCTTATCTATTTCTGCATTCGAACAAAAGTTGTTTGTTTTTTCTACAGACGCCGTATTTTTTGCTTTCATTATTACTTCTCGTTTTTTTCTTAATCTAATATTCTTATTCTCTAACACTTGCTATTCTCGCTTGCCGAAGTCTGTAATATGGGCGAGGGGGCGGGAGAGTATTACTAAGCGTCTGTAATGGAGAAGGCATGCCGTAAAATCTCACTCTTAAACTTACACTTATCCTTTTCTTCGAAAATATATGTGAGTTTCACAAAACTTCACCATTTTTATAAAACTTACATTTATGCCCTAATGAGTTATGCAGCATTCAAGCATATATTTTGAAGAAAACTACTGCATAACTTACCAACACAGGTCAATCATTTTTAAGCCTTTAAAGTTGTATACTTATGAAGAATATGAATGATCTAAAATTCGTAGAATAGCTCAACTATTCTATCATATAAGATAACATAGTAAAAATCTTCATAATCGACCTAGAACGAGTCTGTCAAATCTGTTGAGTATGTCATTCAATTTACATTTTCAACCTCAATAAATCTATTCAGATTTATTTTCCACATATCTCGTTTGCTAAGAGACTATCATTATTATCTGTAGGACGATAAATTTTGTCTATTTTTCATGATATATCATACAGATTTACCACCAATGGATGAAAACACTAGTTCGATTTATGAGAAAGATGATATTCGATTATGTACAATTCAACGTGCAATTCCAGAACAGAAGTTAGGATTTTCTCTATGTTATCACCGAAAAGAACGTTTTCATTATCTCAAATTTTATGGTGATTGGAAATTGAGTCTGGCATATCGATCAGGCATCAAAAATTTCGATCGGATCATTTCACTAAACGGTGTTAATATTGAAAAAGACACACAAGGTGAACTCGGCAGACGTTTCGACATTGATCAACATCTTCCAGTTCAAATGCTTGTTTGCAGTCCAGCAACATATGTCCATTACAGATCTACTGGAAAGCTTTTGCATAGTGACCTTCTAACTGTCCAATATTTGAAACCTATATATGCTACATCAAGTAAGTAATACGTATATGTCTAGCCGTCTTTTGTAGTCCAATTATTATTTCAATTATCAATATAATTCTAGTATTGCACACCAATGCAGATACACCAGAACTTTCTCATGATAATGAAAGCTTTTGTGTTGTACAATGGGAGAACAGCAACATTGTTTCTACGATACCTCAGTCAGCAATTTTCAAATCACCTGAATTCACTAGTGTGAATGATATATGTTTTATCGAAACAGATGAACACTATCGAAAAGGACGAATTATTTTGAAAGGTTTGTTGTTATGCATGAAAATTATTTGAAAAGAGTTTCATTTATTGACAGATTCACGTGATAATTGTGAAAAGTTGACAAAAAATTCGGCTAAATCAATAATCGGTAACGTTTTCAATATTTTGCTTAATTTTTTGTTCATGAAAAAAAAAACGCAAATGTTTTTAGATTCATCTAGAGATCATAGTGTTGGTTGTGCTGATGATAAGTCTATATTTTCATTAGATGGAAACACAAGATTATTTTCACAAAAATCATCTCAGGTATATCATACATGAAATATTTGATTGTTTTCTAACGATTGTATACATTCATATTGAAATTCAACTGTACAATCGTAGAAGAACAGATATTCTGACAAAGCACTTATGTTTTGTTTTAGAATCCGGAAACAGATATAGTGCAAGTTCAATTTACTATTCAGGATAAAAATAACGATACTAAAGTGATACAGAATACTGATGATGTCCAATGCATTCAAGACCGTAAGTTACACTTACTTGCTATTTTCAGTAAAATACAAAGGAATTTTACTTTTTTTTTTAAATTATGTTTTAGGTGTATATACTACACTGGAAGAATTTCCAAACGAATTATTTTTCTATTTATTCACTTTCATCGACATTCAACATTTATATAATGCTTTTTGGGGACTCAATTCACGATTGAACAATATTTTTCTAGCCTGTCAAAATATATCTCTAACATACGATGAAAAAGTCAATCCATTACTGATGACATTATATGCTCCTTATGTAAATCGATTGATAATTCAGACATCGATCGATCTTGATTTTAGTCAATTTCCTAATTTACATACATTGATATTATGTAATAGAAACTCAAAATATCTGCAACAAATTCAATCAAAAATGATTCCCAATCTGATTCATCTATCGTTTTTGTTAGGATCAAGATTTATTCCGCCACGACAATTAATTTGTGATGTGTTCTCTAATAAATTTCCAACACTTCGTCAGGTTAATTTGGGCTGTATCGATGAGTCTACTTGTAATTTATGGACTACATCACCTTCTCTCAAGTTTGTGTCAATCCTTTCTTGTAAACCAATGTCTGTTCTAGCAATACTTGCTTCATGTCCCAATCTTCATCATCTTCAAGTTCATGTTTTATATAAAAATAACAATACTCTTACTTCGTTTCCACTAGTAAATCATGCACTTCGACGACTGACTCTTTGGAGTGATTATACCGAACTAACTTTTAATGATATTGATAATATTCTTACTTATACACCCAATGTTGAACATTTGTATCTACAAACAGTATATAGTACGCCATTTATTCATTTAACTAATGGCCTGATCAATCGATTGCATCATTTGTCTCGATTTGATTGTTATATCAAAGAAATATTGACCGGTGATGATCGAATCAGTACCTTACATAGTATACATCGAATTCATCCTTGTTTTAATCGAATTAAATGTTTAGAAGAAAATGGTAAATTTCGAATGTTTGCTACTGAATAGATTCTTAATCCGAACATTAGAAGATTAATTTTCAATAATAGTTTCATCGATATGTCTCATTCATTCAACATTATACTTTACCAAACGTTCGTTTTTATTATAAAAAAATGATTACTATTTTCCATTATTTTTTCTTTTATCCATCAAACGATGTAATCTTTGTTTCAATCTGTATATATAAAGAAGAAAGTTTGTTTGTTTGTATGTTTGTTCTTTATGCATTCAGTCCCTGTAAGAGCTAGAGCAGCCAAACTTCGCATGGCACACCCTTGGGTCCAGGGAAAGGTAAACACGCGGTCGGTGGGACCGCGAAGGGGCGGGGGTGAGGAAAGTACTCCCCTAGTTTTCAAAAAGTGGTGGAAAAATCTTAGGATTTTTTTAGAAATATCGAAAATGTTCTCTGATTTCTGAAGTACTCTCCTCCGGCTTTGATCTCTTCACTCTGTCCCTGGGTCAAGGGCTTTTTTCAATCAAAAACTTCTACCTCCACCGTACTTAGTAACTCCATTGTTGGAGCACTACAATAAGTGTCCCATCCAAAAAGTCCGTGTGTGCGACTTTTTTTCTCAATAACTCGAGAGCGAAAGGAGGTAAAGACCTGCGGTTTTGGCCATTCGACACAAGCGATTCTATGGTATGAAAGTATGCTCGAATTTGATTGGTCGATTTGCTGACCAATCGGATGTTAGCATATTTTAATGGTCAGTAATATTGTTTTGATCAGGTTTTCAACAAAAATGTTTCAAAATGATGACAACGCTTTACAAAGAAGCTTTTTTTAACTTCAAACTAATGTAGATTTAAAAAATATTAAAATGCCAAAACTAGAGATGGGCAAAGTGGTCCCGGTCCCAGTTCCAATTTTGTTTTGACGGGGACCAGGATCGGGACTAAATTTGTTTTCCACCGAAATGAAACTAAAACAATTGGTCCTATTCACGTCTAATTAAGTATCTAAGAAGGAGGATATTAGTGACTAAATCGGTTGCAGTATAGCAGCAAGATGTTTCAAACCTATAGGCAGTGGTAGAGAATAGTTTTAAGCTCTATACTGACAAAACTTCTGCTAACCTCGGTACTGGTACAGACGATTTCCCTAATTCTGCGGAAAGTTTTTTTTTATTTTTTATTTTTATCAGTACGAAACCATTTTACATCCAATCACAAATATTTTTATAAATCTGGATTCTCTCGATTCTCCTCTTTCAAATGATATATTTTTGGTCTTTTGTTTCTCATATTTTCACGTTGAAATAATCGGTCTACAAAAATGAACTTCAATTGATAGAATTAGGGTGTAATTCCCTAATTCTGTCAGCCAGCAGAAAAATGTCCCTAATTCTGCGTCTTCTAATAAAATACATAGAAAAAGTTAACTTTGGAGAAAAAAGTATTTTTTAATATTTTTCAAGGGAGATGGAGGGGAGGTATGTTAGACATTTTTGTAGAGCGGATCAAACTCTACTATAATCCAAAGGTTCAACAGAATTGTATCTTCTTTGATTGAGATATGTACCGTGAAAGGAAGATGTCTGAAGGTAGTGGAAAGCAAGTTGTCCCTAATTCTGCAATCCAGCCATTTTTTGTCCCTAATTCTGCCATTCAGCCATTTTTTGTCCCTAATTCTGCAGATAGTAGTTTTATGCCTAATATGAAATTTTAGTTATTTTTTGTTTCTAATTCTGCAGATAGTAGTTTTATGCCTAATATGAAATTTTAGTCATTTTTTGTCCCTAATTCTGAGGATAACTGATTTTTTTTTGTCTTACATGATAATAATCAGCTATTTTTGTGATGATACTTATGTACAAATTTAGGGAACACTTCAAATGTATGCCGGTCAGTCGGCCGCTCGGCCGTTCTCATACCGCTTTGCCGGTCAGCCGCTATGCTGCTCTGCCGTTCTCGTGCCACGGCATAACGGTACAACACAGTTTTGTTTTAATTATATTATGATACATTAATTGTTTCCTTTGATGTATGTATACAATACATCATGTATATTGTTCTATTCCTATTCAATATTCTTTAGCTCTAGACTATTTATTTTCTCCAACAATAACGAATTTTTTAATTAGTGATAAGATTTTCGTTCAACTTGATCACGTTGCAAAACTTGATAATGATATTCATGTCATTCTTTCTTGAGACCATTTTTTTTTGAATATCAACTCTCTGTAGCTTCGCATAACAAAAATACTTTAAAAAGTACTGAAAAATCCGATGAAACGTATTATAAATGAATTAAGTTTATACAGAATAGCTAGAGTCAAATTGAATATTTATTCAAACTATAACCTATGAAAAATAGTGAAATAAAATAACAT
>CAJNSZ010000383.1:0-30541 GCA_905329745.1 Rotaria sp. Silwood2 | reverse complement strand
CACCAACACCCCCATACCAACACCCACACACTCACAACACACACCCATACCCACATATATACCACACTTAAACAGTCATTCCACCCTTCATACCCACACCACCACCAACACCCACACACCCGCATATATACCCACACTTAAGCAATCATTCCACTCTTCATACCCACACCCATACCCACACCCACACACCCACACCCACACATCCACACCCTTGCTACAGAATAATCCGATTTTAATCGGAAAATTTTACACTGGATAAGCAACAATATTAAATAATAGTTAAGTCATGATCAACAATAATCAAAATTATCAATCGATTTTAATTTTAATTTTGTTGCACAAAAATCCGATTGAAAATCTCTAAAATTTTTCACTGGGCATGCACCACACTTCGCTCTCATATACTCTCACTTAAATCTTTTTATAATATACTTCCGGTAATAATAAAAAGGAAATGTGATGATTTCTGATAGAACGAATCTTAGGCGGATGGAGTTATACTTGATTCTAATCCTTCATGTCATACAATTGCATCGTTAACATAAAAAGCGCACGTTTACATACGCAATCAAAGAAAAATAGCATGAAAGGAAAAGACAGAAATGGAAGAACAATAAAGTAAGAGCAGAAAAGTAAACAGCACATAAGATGAAAAAGGAAGATTGAAAACTATGTATGGAATCCACTCAACTGGATACATCACAAACAATATTAAGAAAATCAAAAGCGTCTCATTTTCGTCAAATACCAGACCACTGGTAGCTAGAACTCACTAGAGAGATTGTTTGATTTCTGCCAAAACACGTCCTTTTCTTAACCGTTGTAAGCGAATAAATGTTTCGTTGTTTCAAGGCTGCAAACACTCCAAGACTGCCAAAACCGCTTTCTGCACTAATCACATGTTGTTCGCATAAACCGAAGAGAAAAATATCAAACATAGCCAGACTTAATGCTAACGAGCGCTGTGATGTGAAGGCAACATGAAGGACAGGATTTGAATCGGCTATCACAGGCAAAGGGTTTGTGTGGTTTCGGCATGCATTCACAAACGATTGAATACAAGTGGATGGTAGTTTCCAACGTAGCAAAGCTGCTCGACGAAGTCGGACAGTGTCTGATGTGAGAAAAGCTATCGGTACCTGTTTGACGTCAGTGAGAAATGTTTGATTTCCATCGACGATATCTCGCGCACAATTCAGAAAATATTGATATGATTTAAGCATCAAGTTCTCACTGGAAACAAGTTTGAGCCAACTGTGAAACTTATCGAATGTCATAGTCCAATCCCCAGTGCGCACTTGAATGCCAATAGAATAAAAGTTCGGCGACAACAGTACTTGGAGGAGCTGCTGTGGGGTATGACCAAGCTGCTCCTGTTGCAGAGAGTCGGTACCAATGCTCGTCGATATTCTTTCGATTAATGCTGACAATCGATGGAGTAATAAGGAATGATAGAGACATCCGAACATAGTATCTGCACTCATGCGCAGATATTCTGTCAGAAATTTACGATAGACACTTGTTTGTGACTTCATCATATGTATAATACCTCCCGTATGAGCTCGAAAAACGAGAATTCGCTCAGAAAATTGTCGATCATAGTCATAATCGCGATTTAGTCGGTCGAAAGAAAATTTGTAATGACCTGATGTGAGATACTTTGTATTATTTTGAGTTAGATTGCTATTGAGACGGTCTAGACTACGAAACCATGGGATCACCGATTCTCGTTCATAATTTAAACTTGCCAGCATTACATGAGAAAATTCTGGCCAGTCAGCATCAAACACAAACAATCGATTAGTCAATATGGCGATAAGATAGGTTGTCATTAAATGAGTGATGCGGTCAGCAATACCTGAAGGGTGCTTTTCATAGAGCATGAAACGAACATTCTGGTCGATGATACGATCACGCTGCTGCTCAAAAGTCAATCTTGGATCACTAATGCGTGAAGTAACATTTTCATGCCAATCTTGATATTTTGAAATCCATCTGTTAAATTCTGCAGAACAGACTTTTGGATTCGATGCCAATTCAAATGGACTAAGATTTCTTGTTCGTATCGTTGATGATAATAAGGTGCTCGATGGATGCTGTGTAGCGAGTGAATCTGTTTTCGTTGAATTGTACTGTACATCAAGCCATTCAGAAATGGCAATTCGTTCATCATTGAACAACTGTCTTGATGTAGAATGAGTTAAAATACTAGTAATCGAACAGGAAAACTGACGTTGAGAAGGATCAGTATGATTCGTCCTGAGATGGTTCAAAATTGAATTTCTACAGGATTTTTTCAAGGGCCATTGAGGCCAATGAAAAAAATTCAAAACATTCGAGTCGAGCCATTGATGCGTGAAACTAAAAACGGTGTCAACAGAATATATTCGATTGGCTTGTACAATTATGTGAGTGGTTATATCGTTTCGTTTATTAACTGGGACGGTTGAAATGACTAAGAATTGGTCAATCACAGATATAGAATGCAAAGTAAAATGTATTGTTTGCGCGTCAAGCTTCTTAACGTTGAAGCGTAAAGTAAAATTGAAACATTGTTCAAATGTCGTTTCTTTTGGGAGTCTTTGTAAACATGTGACTCTTAGATGTCGAATGGAGCCTTGAAAACCATCGGCATTGCCGTGCAGATACGTTGCGAGGGCACGCACGCTGAATTTAAGTATTAGGCGATGATTTTGATAGGTCGGTGAAAACGGAGCAGCCGTATAATGGGAAAAATGTTGTTCGTAGATTCGATTTAGTGCGTTCGATGACTGAAGCATAATGATTTTTGCATCAAAAGTAAATAAATATTGTTCCATATGATAAGCTGCTGTAGGTACTTGTCGAAAAATACTTGTTATATTTATTTTCTGGGAAACCATATAAAGATAGAGTGATAGCAGAACTATGAATACAACCAAAGTTTTAATCCTATTCTTTGNGACAGAATTAGGGAATTACACCCTAATTCTATCAATTGAAGTTCATTTTTGTAGACCGATTATTTCAACGTGAAAATATGAGAAACAAAAGACCAAAAATATAGCATGTGAAAGAGGAGAATCCAGATTTATAAAAATATTTGTGATTGGATGTAAAATGGTTTCGTACTGATAAAAATAAAAAATAAAAAAAAACTTTCCGCAGAATTAGGGAAATCGTCTGTACTGAATTCTTTTTTAACCGGGACCAGAGCCAAAAATTTTTTGACCGGGACTGGGATCGGGACCGAAAAACACTGGTTCCGTCCATGTCCTGCCATAAAAAAGGTGAAAAGGGAAAGAGATCCTAGCGCATTTTGCAACATCCAAGATCGATAGCTGATAGGGAACCATAAGATCACCGTTTTCCAATATGTCAAGTATGCAATATTGAATTTTCCCGGGCAACGCCGCGGGTACTTCAGCTAGTGCACTACCAAAATACGATCAATAAGTTCATTGTTATCTTGAGTGATAGAAGACTTTATAAAATATTTTATTAACTAGAGAATAAAATATCTCTTGTCTATAACTATTACTGTCGTTATAAAAGTAGACCAATGAGCAATTTCTATCTGGATAACCTCATTAAATTTTAATTACAAGACCATTTTGGTATTAATGGATAAAAACATTATTAGTCAACGAATCATTCTTAAAGAAACTTTTTCTAATCTGCTTACTCTATTGAAAATTTCTAGAATAGATATATATCTAACAATTGTTTTTGATCATTTATATCATGTGAAGCACAAACGAAATTGAAATTAGATACAATGACTTCTTATTAACATAAATAGAAGAACAACTGTTGAAAGTCACTTACGTCTATCATTTGTAAGCACATATGAATAAAAGAATAATATATGATATTTGACAAAAAATAACTGCGATTGTGAGTATGACGGCAAGACCAAGACCTACACCCTCAAATTAGATGTTCCATGGAGTATAAATCATATACTCTCTACAGTAGATTCTCCATGATGGGTGATGCTGTTTCATTGTTGTGCTAAAAGAATGATTTTTCAGATTATATATTTGAAATTTGAAAAGTATTTTAAACGTTTAGTGTGAATTTCTATTCGGATGGAAATGAAATATACAAATAATTGAGACAAGTTAGTAGTTAATAAAGAAATGTAAGCATCTTATTAATAAATAATTCGATTTTAATTTATTGAACTGTTGATAAATACAATGAACTTTAAAAAATTAATAAGCGATAAGAAATATATTTTTTCTATTATTTTGAAAAATATAAATCTTATCCAATGTTTATGTTTACAATTGATGATGTACTTGTCTCGTTACAAGTAGAAGTTTATTATCCTTTTGAACGAATATAAAATAAAATCCTTGTCAGATATTTAATCAATTCTATCAAGTTTAAGATTGTTGTTTCTTCATAGAAACTACAGTTATTCCATTGTTTATATCTATTTTGTTGTTGTTCTTTATTTTAATTTTGCTGACGGTAACGCCACTAAAAGAGGATGCTCGCTGTCGTATATGATTATTGTTATCTTCAGTATTTGAACCATTCGTGTAAGAGTCCTGTTTGTTTTGGGCACTGGCTGCTTTTATGAAAAAATTTTGGTTCACCTTTGTAGATGAAATTGTATTTGAAATGCCATTAATAGCATTATCATTTTTATTGTTCATGACAATTTGGTCGTTTGTTTGACAATTGTTTGATTCTGATACGTTGTTAGTGTGACTATTGGAAGATGCTGATACTTTATTTCTTGGCAATTTAACGACACGAATTTTAGTTGATGATGAAGAAGAAAATTTGTGTTCTTCATGATGAAGTTTTGGCGATTTCATCGCCTGATTGTTCTTGTTAATCATAGAGAAATTTGGTAATAAATTTTCTGAAGAGTTGGTCATGAAAGAACATTCAAATGTAGACTGATTTTCTGCAATAGATGTATTTTCAAGAGAATCTTGGTGATGATATAATTTTATTAATGGATTTCTTTTTTCATGTGATTTTGAAATTTTCTTTAATTTAATATGATCAACATTATTTTTTCTTTCGTTATTATTTGCTGATTTTATCGACTTGTTGGAGGCAAATATATTCGTAATGTTATCTTGGTTATTTAATTCATTAGGTTTAAGATAGTTTCGTTGTTTTTGACTTAAGCCAATATCCTTTAAAACTTCTCGATCAGATAATGTATAGATTGGTTGCCACGAGTTTCTTCTAGTTTCACTTTTTCGACGACGCCTGGCAGCACCATTCCTATGTGAATGAATATAAACAAGAAATAAAGATAAGACCTAGTCAAGATAATGTCTTGTGACCTTTAGGAAATTTTGTTACAAAAAAAAATTATTGATCAATCTACTAATAACAAATTACTTGCGAATCGTATTTTTGATAAATATTTCCATAGTAGTCAATAAAACAAAACAAAAACTCATGAATCTCAGAAGATTTTTTCGCTCTGTATAGCTCGTTGTGCTGATTATTTTAGTTAAAAAAAATATTCAAATTTATTCTATAAATCGTGGTGGTCAGACCAAAATACTTCAGAACTTCAGCTATTCTTGAACTTGATTGCTGTCGAGCGGTAGTTGACGTTTTGGGGTATTTTGATCCTAGTGCCATAATTCATTGAGTAAGTTTGAAATTTCTTTTTTACCAGAATGATCAGCAAGACAAGTTCTACAGATGAAAAAATCTTCTGAGAATTTTGCATTTTTTGCAGTTGACTACTTCTGAAAGTATCCATGAAAACAACAACTCGGAAGCATTTCGTCATTGATAGTATAATAAAGAGTAAAGATAAATGTCTACCTTATTGCACAGTATAACCAACAACAACAGCAACACAACGCTAATAATAGACCCAATAATGATAAGCCCACAATTAATAGTACATTTATTTGATTCGAAGCTTGAATATTATAGAAAAAGAAAATAACTTCTAAAGAAGACAACATACATTTCAACTTACTAGAAGTTTGCGATGTAGTTTGTGTTGTAGTTCTAAATATATAAATATTATACAAACATCTTTAAAAATTTTTTTCCCGATATTTCTTGTGTATGACTTTTCAAAGTTAAAATTGGCTGCTTATTTTTTAAACAAAAAATATGGAGAAATAAATATTATGTTCGTATATTTTATGATAAGAGAAAGTTTTTTTTGTCAGGATTAATTGTGATTTTAACTAGAAATCGAAAAATAGTTTATGTATTATAGTAGAATGATTAGAAGCTTTTTCAATTATCTATAAACACTGTTATGATTCTTTTAAAAAGAATTGGTAAGAATGTACGTTTCTTAAATTTCTTAAGTTTTATGAAATGATGAATAAATTTTCTAAAAATCAATAAGAAAAACATGTAGATATGTTACAACACAAAAAGCTGTTACCATAAGTCCTGTAGAATTACGATGTGAAACACGATTGAGTTGCTGATATTGTAAAAGAGGGAATTTATCAATATATATTTTAGTCTATTAGTTCCTATCTACTGTTAATACATGTTGATGATGAAAGATATTCATTGTAATATATTTTAATGAGTATCAAAGAAAAGTAAAGAACAACTATCATACTAGTTCTGTAGTGAACTTAAACCTCGTGACTATGTTTGTCTCGGTTCGTAACAGTGGAATGATGATGCTAAGATGTCGGTTCCAGTCAGTGAAAGGGGAGGGGAATGTGTAAACTTCTACCTGAAATGCATGAACATTTCTTTTAAGTCGTGTTTCGCAAAATAATCGATAAAAAAAATATGTATTTATATAAACTAAAATTACGTTTATAATTAACTAGTTATTAAAAGGCAATTAGTCAATGATTCTCTGTTACGCACGTAATTGAAGTAGTAGTCGTTGTTGTTGCCGTTGTGATTGTTGTAGTAGTCGTTGTACTCGTAGTTGTTGTTGTAGTTTGCGTCGATGTAGTAGTTGTTGTTGTGGTCGTAGTTGTTGTTGTAGTTTGAGTCGATGTAGTAGATGTTGTAGTTTCTGATGTTGTACTTATTGTTGTGCTTGCAGTTGTTGTCGTCGTGGTTTCAGTGGTGGTCGAAGTTGTATCTGTTGTCGTTGTTGTTTCAGTCGTTGTCGAAGTTGTAGTTGTTGTGCTTGTCGAAGTTGTATCTGTTGTCGTTGTTGTTGAAGTTGTTGTCGAAGTTGTAGTTGTTATGCAAGTCTCTGATGCCATTACAGTGAATGTAGCACAATATGGATCAGATTGGACCATTTCACTATGTAACAGAAAACAAATGTGCTATATATTAATTTGGAAGCTGTTAACATAATTTCTGCGGTATTAAAATGTGAAACACATTGTAACTATTATTGCTAATCACATGGAGATTGTTTTATTTTGTCTA
Organism: Rotaria sp. Silwood2; assembly: GCA_905329745.1. NCBI lineage: Eukaryota > Metazoa > Rotifera > Eurotatoria > Philodinida > Philodinidae > Rotaria > Rotaria sp. Silwood2. The sequence continues at coordinate 23,200 of CAJNSZ010000383.1, read as the reverse complement.
TTTTGGGACACATTGATTTATTCTTAGTTTACTTGATATTACAGAAATGCAATAAGAAAGTAGTTCATATATTGTAACGAGCCGTTATTGATATACAGTCTGCGATCATATATCAACAATGTCTGTCACGATCTGTGGAGATTTCTACTCTATATTCTTTAATACTCCTTTTAGATCGTGTTTCAAAAAATAAAAGATCATAGTTTACTTGGTATAAGCAACTGCACAAAATTGCTGGAATCCAATTTGATTTGTTGTTGGTTTCCAAGTTAGCGTGACATAGACTAATGATGCATTGGCTGTTGAATTTACTAGACTACTGACTTGCATACCAGTGATGTCTACTGTAAACATGATGTCAGTAATAATGAACTTTGTTCTATTGCAGAAGTTCATTGAATAAAGAGTAAAAGTTACTGATACATTCACTTTAACTTCTAAACAGCCTGTTAAAGGAAGAATTTGAGGTGCTTGTGAGCAATTTGGCGTAGATAATACATAAATTAGGAATTGAATAGGCACTGAACTCAATGGCTGACTGCTTGTTGTGTTGATAAAATCTTCAACCTAAAGAAAATATAATGAAGATGACTTTGTATAAGATCCGAATCATTTGTCGAAAACACTATATCTTTCAATTAAACAGATGTTTTATTAATATAATAATGGCAGAAGTAAAATAGCATATTTCTGTCGCTACAATTTAAAATAAAATGGCGCAAATTTCAATGATTTTTTAAAGGAACAAATCATATGCTCAGTATTTTTGGCAAACACTCAGTAGTTTTTATAAACGGTTAATATAATTTATTGTTCAGTTTTATATACAAATTATCAGTAAATAGATCAGACTATCAACATAAGAGTAAGACTGCGGATAATGAGGTGTGGTGTGAACGTGGATGTGAGTGTAGGAATGGATGCTGCCGTTACGAAGATTGGCACTCATGACGTTAAATACTGAATCTTTTATAAATTAATTATTGAGCTTTTCAAACTATTTACGATACTACAACTAAGTTTTTACCAAGCAAAAACTACTGGGAATTCATTGTACAATACTGAGTAATTAAATATAAGTCATTAGTTTTTACCTTAACATATTTTAACTTTTGATTAAAACTATATAACAACTAATAAAATATCACAAGAAAAACTGTATTTTATTTGAAAATAAATTTTTAAGACTATTTTATAGATATATATGGATAATATACATTCGAAGATAAAAGAATATATTTAATAGTATATTGTTTACCTGTATAGCAATAGCATACCAAACACCAGATTTTTTTGGCGTAAATGTAACCGTACAACCAGACAAACTTATCAGGTTAGATGCGTTCCCCATACTACAAATATCACCACATTCGTCGACTCCGTTAGAGCTATTTACAAAACAATATATTAAGAAAAATTTCAAATCTTTTTATATTCTCTTCTTTCTAATTTTTAATACTTAATCATAGTACTCATAATACAAAAGGCCTATTCAAAAGGACGACTGAGTCATAGTTAGTTATCTCTGAAATGATTCAATATATGATGATAACATACTTGTTTCGTATTCCTACAAACAAGATATCGTGGAAAAAAGAACATAAAAACCATAATGAGATTGCTCTGTGTTTATTCTTGTTCTAAAAAAATGATGAATCTAATTTCTTTTGAATAACTTTCAATTGGAAGAACCTAGAAACCTGGTGTTTTCGTCATTTAAGAGGGAAGACTACTTTAGCTCATAAACGTATAGTGAAATCTGATAGATCCATAACTGACCAATCAGGTTAGTAGCCTGTTGAGATTTTGAAAAACATATTCTAAATCCATCTCTCATTGAATTTCGACTTGGAATATAACTAATCGATAGAAAAAGTTGTTTCTTTTCGATCTACGCAAGCCACAACTTTCGAGCATGTTTTGTTTCAGAGTTAGAAGAATATTTCCGAGACTCCTGATTTCAAGAAGCTGACCTTGAAAGTCTTCAAAAGAACTCAAGAAAAGAGTAATTCATCATGCTTAGTCCAACGGTGATATTTATTTTCAATTCAAAACTAGATAAGTCTATTTTTTCAAAACTTTTCAAAGTTCAAAAATACTGAAATAGTGGTCTCAGGTAATTTTGAAACTGGAAACAAATATCATTATTGGACCAAGCATGATGAATTACTCCTGTTCTGAGTTATTTTGAAGTCTTTCAAGGTCAGCTTGTTGAAATCAAGAGTCTCGGGAATATACTTCTGACTGTGAAACGAAACATGCTAGAAACTAGTGGCTTGTGTAGATAAAAAAAAGAACTTTTCCTATCGATTAATCATATTCCAAGTAAAAACCCAATGAGAGATGGATCTAGAATATGCTTTTCAAAATCTCTGTAGATAAATCACTTGGTTGACCAATTGTAGACTAATCAAACTTCGACATATATATCAATAGCCTAGGGTCTTTTCTCTTTTTAATGATGAAAACGTCACGTTTCTATGTTATTCCTATCATAGGTTATTCGCAAACAAGTCAAACCTATTACTGTTTAGAAATAAAACTATGTTTAAACTGAAAACTCAAACTGGGTGAGAATTTATTACACTTTGTCATAGTGGAAAGAGGTATGCATCGATGTGTAAATGGAAAATTTTCTTTGTTATTAAAGAGAACAGAATGCTATTTTTGTTTTACCACTGATTCAAAACTCGTCTTTTCTTTAAATCTCTTGATCATCCTACAAGCTCAAGAATTTCTACAATATTAATTATGACAAAAGATGTGAAAACTATCAATTTATTTTCGTTCGAAATACCTGTTTTTTGAACTCCATCGACAGCGTATATCGTCATTTGCATTCACATCTGATACATGTATTTGGATTGCAGTTGTACGATTGACAATGATATACTGAGGAGAGGTTACTTTTGCTACGGGTGGAGTGTTAAAAATACCATCAGGACGTCGTCGAAGATCAATTAAAGAAACAATTGACCATCCAGGATTGTTTGTTGTTGCAGCATTCTCCAAGCTTCTCCAAGCTGAACTATCATAGGATATTCGAAAATATGCACTTTCATTGAGTGTAACATTAACAGATCGTTCACTTGCTGTCATGTTCAACGATGTACTGTATGAAGTACAATCAGTTAAAATACTGATTAAGTGATTAGAATAGCCACCGTCTGTAGAACAATTAGCAATACAATTTAAAGTTGTGCTGCTACTACCACCTGTTGTAGGAATATTTGTCGTACAACTCACTGTCGGATAAACCCATGAATAAGACTGTGTAATAGTAATCAAAATTGATGAAGACGTGTCATTGGGATACACTGGCATCCAATTAATGGTACCACCATTAAAATGATTAGCCTTAATAGCAATTATCCAAATCAATATCAGCAAAACGAACATGATTGTTTTATTCATAGTATTAAATCTGAAATAAACTATCGATAATATTCATATATCCCCTTGGAAAACAATAGTTAGACTCATTATTTTTAATACGTCATTGCTATAAATTAATATTCTTACAAAAATAATTCACTATTGTGGTAGCGCACAGAATTTTCTACAATTCCACATATGTGCATATTGACTTGTGGGTGTGGATGTAGATGTAGGCAGGTATTGGTATGAATTATGATAGCAGTCATTTACTTCCACATCCAGAATATACAAAAAAGGCGTCTTTTCGTAAAACATGACCGAAAGGACTATTAAATTATATAGGACAGAAATTAGCAGCCACTCTCACTCTCTCTTCCTCATCAAAGATCAGTAGTTCGAAGAAATATTCGAAATAGGTAATCTAATAATACTATACCACCGATTCTGAACAAGAGCAACTAAAACATTCCAGTTTTGATTTGTTTTTTTTTTCGGAACCACCAGGCTTTACCTCTAGCAGACTATTACAGACGTCAGAAACAACATATCACGGACATGACAAACACTTCTAACAATGTCTTTTTTTCATGACGAATTGTGACAGACACCTTAGCAACGCATTTTCCCCGCTGGGTCATAGAATGTGACAGACATTATCGACATAGGATCAAGAACTGTGTATCTATAACGTATCGTCTTATAATGTTTGAATTACTTCGTTATTGTATTTCTGGGGAATTAAGTAAAAGGATAGTGAAGAAATGTGTTTCATGTTTTAATCTTACAGAGATTGCGCTAACAACTTCTTATAATATTGTTTAATATGCATTTCAAATCAATTGAGGAGAACTAAAGATAAATATCTTTTTTAAATTTAATAGAACTGCTATAACATATTCGTAAATATCTTTGTTATCATGATTACAGTAAAGATCAAATTGTAAAATGGATACTCACTTATGACTGAAAAATTATATTATTGAGTTGATGAAATGTATGCATTTGTTGTTTTAACTCTACTTTTATATTATGCACAGAGAAAAAAGAGTAACTAACAAGATGGAGAATAATTAAACATATTGAATTTATTCATTTTAATATGAACAAAAAAACATCATGTCATCGTATGTACAATAATTGCATATGTAATACGCATTAATTATCTCTATCGTCGAGAGATTTTTCGAGTTTTTCATGATATTGTACTGCTTCTTTTTGAATACATATGCGAATACAATCTTCTTTTTTCTCATTTCGATTTTAAAATAGAGAGTGGCTATTGCCTAACACATATAATTCAAAAAAACAATTTTTAATTATGCACTGACTTTTTATTTGAAAAAAGAGAAATGAATAATATTAATTGAATGAAATGTAAGCAAAGTACATTGAAACTTCACCTTGGCATCTATACATTCAAATGTACGTCAAGTTCTTTTTATTGAGAGAACATTATATGTTTTAAAAAAACTTTCTGAATACGAAAATAGGTAAAATGTTCGTTTGATCTCTACAATATAATTGATTGGTACCTTCTTATTTTTCGATATTCTCATATATTCCATATGTGTTTTTTGAAATCTACACAAAATTTAGATCTGTATGTCTAGATTACATACTCTCGATGAAAAAAATTTCTTCTTTTTGTCCGCTAGTATGTTTAATGTAATGAGATATAGATCCCATGCACTGATAGACATAGTTAGCATATTTACTTTATTTTTTTTTTCTACTATCGATTTTCAGCAAATATTTTAGTTTAGAAAATCTAGTGATCAAAAGTCCCATATTGTTTATTTGATAGCTCTTTTGAAAAGCAACAAAATTATATATTTTTTCAAAAAGTCAAATAGATATGACCACTTGAAGAATTACCTAACACACTATCCTTCAGGCTCTGATGAGAAAAGATTTAATTTGAGTGAAAACTAATATAATATTCGGAATCAGCATAAAGAACTGAATTATTCTATGTGTGATTTTAAAAAATTTCAGCAATCTTTTTTTTCGTCGAAAAATTTTGTCCTGCACACCCCCCCCCCCCCCCGAGACCAGACAAAAAATGAACTTAATGAAACTCCTGCCTTTATATTCTAGATATCCGCATTTTTTCTGTCTAATAGCTTTAAGGGCGTGAGTCAAGAAGAAACATACTTCATACCAGAACCAAAGGTGCAGAATCCGTCGTAAAAACGAAAAATTTCTCTGACCGGTAAAACTTTTTGTAAAATGTCCCTAGACTAAATAATTTTCAAAACCTTCCACAGACTCAATAGTTTTCCGAAAATTTTCCCATACTCAGTAGTTTCCCAAAACATTTCCCACTGCGCGGTGGCGTACACGGGTAGATTCTACAGTTCTGGCCAGAATCCATATCCACACTTCTTCTTTTCTTATTTATTCCTCACTTTCTTTTGTTTCTTGTTAAAAGTTTATATTTGTGTCACTTTCTTCGATTGCTGCTTCAGATACATCCTGCTCGTCATAATTTTCTGATAAGCTTTCAAATGAATCTGTCTCGTCAAGTATACTTTCACTGTAAATTTCGATCAATGAGTCTGATACGAAAGTTTGAACCGTTTCTAATAGAAACTCGATGAACTCTTGGAAGGTGTTGTGCGGGTGTGATGAGGAGAGTGTTTATCTTCTCTTCATACACATTCACACTCACTTACGCACCGAGAGGCACACCCATCCCTGTAGGCATACAACGACAGTCACACTCAAAATGGATCACTAGAAGTATTTCTAAGAATCTTAAAAAACACTAAGAAGAGCTTTTCTAATCAATATTAATTTTTTTTTATTCGTCTGCGCTTCTTATATCTGTTATACAACTCTATTGCGCTCTTTCATAATATTCAAATATATTATGTTATGCTTTAGTCATACAAATTTATCTCTAGGACAACCCTTTTTGAGTGTGATATAAAAAAATGCTTGCCTATATGCTGGTAGACTTTCATTTTGTAAAAAGACATTTTTCCTCAAAATATGAATCCAAATATTTATTTAACTTGTATGTGAAATAACTCAGTTTTTACAAAAAAAAACGCATTATAAAGACTGTTCTAACGCATTGATGAAAAAAAAAAATTTTTTTTCAGTAACAGAACGCTAAAAAATGCATTTGAACAATGTTTTATGTTGAAAACACGTGTTGTAACTAAAAACGATGCATCTAAAAACGGTGAAAATAGAAAAACAATAATTTAATGCAAATATAGCCCTTTTTTTTAACAATTGGTGTTAAAAGGCTGTTCTGTGTAGGTGTTTTTTCATGGTCAATCTTTTCTCTCTGATGACTGTTCTTATTTAAAAAATTTCTTTGTCGTTCTACCTTTTCGGCTCTCCTTCTCATAGATGTTGCCAGGCGAAGAAAAAAAGAAAAATATCTCTTCTTACATTGCATTTTCTTATGTATAGAAGTAAAAGAACAGACAGCAGCGTAAGAATATTTGCCAACAAAGTTATTCTCTACTGACACGTGTTGAGCAAAGATGACTGTTGTTTTGCATAGAGATTCGAAAGAAGTTATCTCAAACAAGGAGGGTATTCGCCTGATAGGTCTGGGTGATTCTCAACAGTTGAATGACATAGAATCGGCGATACTTACAATGAATCCAGCCGCACAATTCTACACGGACTCACAACGATGTATTGATGCGATCAAAGCAGTGGTTAATGAACAGCTTCTCATTGTTGTTTCGAGTTCATTTGCCACAGAATTTCTTCAATCGATTCATGATCTCAAAGTCGTACTTGGCATTTTCATCTTTGACGATCAAAAACAATCGACCGGTCTTAGCGAGAAATATTCGAAAATCATCGATATCGTCTCCGATAAAAAGACTCTTTTAACATACCTACATGACCAATCACGACAATTGGAAAGAATTACATTGGACTTCAGTCTGTTCAATCAAAAACAAAAGTCAACACGAGATCTAACAAAAGAATCAGCTTCATTTCTTTGGCATCAAATGCTAATTTATGTTCTCAAACAAATGCCACACAATGATCGTACGATGCATGAAATGCTTGATCAATGTGCTGAATATTATCAAAATAATCAAACAGAATTAGCGAAGATTGAACAATTTCGAACGACTTATACGCGTGATCAGGCTATTAGTTGGTATACCGACGAATGTTTTCTTTATAAACTTCTCAATCAAGCCTTACGAACAGAAGATATTCAACTTCTCTACGCGTTTCGATTTTTCATTATTGATCTTTGTGCTGAACTCGAACGAGAAAGTGATAAGATAAAGAATGAAGGTCATCTCACTGTCTATCGTGGACAAATGATGCACAAAGAAGAATTCCATAAATTGCAGCACAGCATCGGTGGATTAATTTCCACGAATGGATTTTTCTCAACGTCACGCGATATAAACATTTCGTTTGGATTTTTAACAAAATCCAATTCGACTACTGAAAGAGTTCTATTCGAGATTCAAGCCGATCCATCCATACCTGGTGTCATTTGTGCTGATATATCTGCTCTGGGCTCAATGCCTTGGGAACGAGAAGTTCTCTTTAGCCTTAATACCGTATTTCAGATCGTTTCCGTGAACGCTGATTCAACACACAATGTTTGGAAAGTACAACTAGTCGCCAGCGATCAAGGTGCAGAAAAAGTGAACGATTATGTTAAATGGCTCCAAGTCGAAATTGACTATTCCAGTCCATTGGTTTATTTTGGTCGACTTCTCTGGAGTGAACTGGGCCAGTTGACACAGGCAGAAAGTTATTATAAGATGCTTCTTGATACATTATCACCTGATCATCCAGATATAGCATTGGTCAATCTGGAATTCAGTCATGTCTATGATGAAAAAGGTGACTATGATTTAGCGCTGCAATATTCCGAACGTGCATTGCATATTCGACAACAACAGAAACCTATTGTTCCTATTCGTCTTGCATCCTGCTTGAATAGTATGGGTGTGATCTATAAACATAAGAGTGATCTAGATCGTGCCATCGATTACTATCAACAGTCATTAGCTATATACGAAAATGAACTGTCCAGTGGCAAACATCTACATCAAACTAATACATTGTTGAATCTAGGTGCCGTGCACAAAGACAAAGGTAATTTCGATACAGCACTGGACTATTTCACTCGTGCTTATGAAATGTGTCGAGAGCTTTTACCTACTGATCATCCTCACATTGCTGACGCTTTGTCAAGCATTGGAAGTATCTATCATCATCGAGAGATTTTTGATCAGGCTCTCGGCTTTTACCAACAAGCTCTAGATATTCAAGAGACGAGTTGTCCCGATGATCATCGGCGAAAAGCAAATACAATTCGAAACATCGCTCTCATATATCGCGATAAACAAGATTGGAACAATGCTATGGAGTATTTTGATCGTGCCTTGGCTATGCTTCGACGTCTTTTGTCTGACATTCCTCATCCCAACATTGCGATCTGCTATGGCGATATCGGTCAAGTCTACGAGAAGATGGGCAACTGGGATCAAGCACTCGATAATTACCAACGACAGTTGAAGATGGAAGAGCAATGTCTTTCCGTCGATCATCCCCATCTTGCCCTACATTTTGATTGGATTGTTAGCACGCTGAAAAAGAAAGGCAACATCAATGAAGCTAAAAAGTTATGTGAAGAGAAACTGGCCATGCTGCCATATCTGCTAGGAAACGATTATGCTAATCATCCGAGATATGCTCACACCTTGGTGTCATTAGCAACGGTACTAGAAGACTGTGATATTCACAAAGCAGATGAATACTATAAACAAGCGTTCGCAGTGCTCGAACGACATTCACATTTGGAAGCCAATCAAGTATGTCTATCGGCCATGGTAAATTTCTTTTGGAAGAAAAATATGTACGATCAAGCGTTGATTTATCAACTGAAATTAGTCGATTTACAACGTGATACTCTATCGTCGAACAACAAGGAATTAGCTGTTTCGTTGTGTGGTTTAGCACGCCTCTATCAAGCGATGATGAACGATAAAGAAGCAATTAAATATTTCAATCAAAGTTTGGAAATCTTTCGAGCTATTTACGGGCCAGACCATGATCGTGTCAAAGATGTCTCAAATGAACTAAGTCGATTAAAAGATCATGTTGCCGTCTCCGATAGTGTAAAGAAGGAAGGAAATAATACCAAGCTCCATGTTGATCATTACTATTCGATGCAGCAACCAATGCCCGATCGCCAGTTTAAAAGCTACCCAGCATCGCGATCAGCCAAAAGTGCTGCGTGTACACTTCTCTGAAGCGTTTTCCTTATATTTCAAACGTCTCTAGTGAAATCTCATCCGATATTCGAAATAGAAAACTGTTCGGTCAGCAAATCTCATACACAAGCACGTGAGAAAAATGAATTGGTATTTACGACGATGGATTTCACGAGGCTTAATTCGAAAAATAAACTTGATGAACAGAGAGTTTGAATCTAAATGCGAGGATAAGCAAGTGTGGTTGATAAAGGTACTTCTTAGAAGATAGCAATGACTTGGAAAGAAGCCTTCGAATGTGCTAGCCTTTCACATTTGATGTTAATGGAAATAAAAGACAAAAACTGATAACTGTCATTAATTTTCGCTTGTAGGCTATGGCAAAGAATTGGTCATGTATTTTACAAGGCTGAGAGAGAGTGTCAGCATACGACAACAAAGTTTGTATCAATCAATATAAATGGCTACGAGATAAGAACCAAGTCAGCATCATTTTGACAATACCTTGGTATGTTTTCATAAGAGAAATCATACATTACTCTCAAAGATTTCTTAATCAATCATTAACAATGTCATGACAAAAGAACGTATACATCGCATAACAAATGAGGCAGATTAAATGGCTATGATTTGTGTTTCAATTGTGAATCACATAATACGTAGTACTGAAAAAAACAATATAAATCACAAGATGCAGCGCGAAAAGCTCCACAATTTACGTAGAAACAGCTTGTTTTGGAATTGTACGTTTTTTTTCAAACATGGACAAAATTCTTACTTGGAAACAAATTCTAAAATATTTCATAAAAGTCAGAAGTTTTTGGTCTATTTTCCTTATGTGTGAAGATAATGGTAACTTGGCATTTTGTTCCTTAATCTTTTTTTTTAGTGCTTTACATACACTTTTCGTATGTAATTCCGTCAGCTCTATTCAACCAGTACGAAAAAAAAAGATAAATAAATAATGTTACAATTTTGACTTGTGGATTCTTTTACTTGTCTTTCACTCTTTCTTGTTCAATAGTAAATATTTGATTCAAATCTATTTGCTTTTGGTTTTCTCAACAAGAAAATATTCAGCAGTTACCACCTCAATTTCCAGCATATTTACTTTTGATCAAAGTTGGAGAAACTAGTCCACTATGAAGTAAATTGTTGACAAGCTTTATAAAGATTTTTATTGAACGTTAATTACTATTCAATGTACAGCTTAAATTCAAATCAAACTTCTTGATAAAAGTTGTGTAAAACTTCTTTTATTATTTCTATTTGAAAAACAACTGAAATTTCACTAAGATTACATGTCAAGTCTTGTTCTAATTAGTAGCGACATCTAAAATACATCCTCTCGATTAGTATTCTTCTAGTAATCCAATCAACCGAAGAAATATTCATCTTATCTTTCTTCTCTTTTTTTCTGCATATTGTTTTCTTTTTCTATATTTTTTTTTTCATTTATTAAAAACAAAATTATTCATTAAATCAAATGACACTTCCACGTTTATTTGCTCATATTGATGGAATTGAAGCTTTACTTGTACTTGATAAAGATGGTACACCAATATTAAAATTACCTACAGCTGAAATTGTTGATCAACTTGATTTACGAACAATTATACCATCAGCACAAACATTACAAGATCAAAGTTCACGAATGAATTTAAAAAAATTAAAAACTGTTATTACATATTGGTCAGCACGTCAAATAATAACATATAATGTTCCACCATTAGTTTTTATTATTGCTGCTGATACAAATGTTAATACAGGTGCATTAGTTAATTTATACAATGATTTTCAAACAATAGCAGTAGAAGATTTAGTTAACAACGCTTAGAAATATTTTTTTCATCATGCTTTTTGTTTTTTATTTAAAGAGTGATAATCAATAAAAATATGTTTGAAATAGTAATGTTTTTTTTTTTTTCTATTCTTTCTTAATGAATAGAAAGGATACTATGATAAATATTTATTAATTTCGTATTTTTCTTCCATAACATAATACATAAGTTAGTTCAATTTTTAATCTATTAGAATATCAAAAGTTAATCAATTAATTTGTTCAATTGTAGATATATATGTAAGAGAATAATCGATAAAATAGTTCAATGGTTTAAGTATAAAACTGTATTGGTTCGAATCTAACTTCAAACTTTATATTTTGAATAAAAAATATCAAAAGATTTTTCATTAGTAAAACTTTGTTTGAATGATGATATCCACAGACCTGTACCGATTAAATTAATGAGGAAGAATATTAATAAGATCTGACAAACAAAGTAACTTTAACCTTATTTTTATGGATATTGTAAAATAAATTATCATCCAAATTCGATAGATTGTTTTAAATCAAGTGTCAATATTCAACTGTCAAATTTAGTATTCTACTCAGAACATAAAGAAAAAAACTATCGTGTCACTTTGGAAGATTTCATGGTATATAGTCGTTTAAAGGAAATCCGTCATGCGATGTTTTCTACAAAAAAAATGCTATTTTTATAGATTAACGAGGGAACATATCTTCCTGTCGAATGTCTTTCAACTTCATATGATAACTATGACTAGATCTCGGTGAGATTAAGACAAGCTTAAAAGAACTTGCGCTCATACCCTACTGATAAATGTTATGGCTGTTGAAATAAAATTTTTATTGAGAGTAAAACATTTCCGAAAAGTCTTAAACGAAGAATTTTAACCTGAAATTTGTTCTATAGGCATATTTGATACTCGTGAAAGTTTCAATGAAAACGAACATGTCTTTCTCGAAATATTCTATTTTCAAATAAACTATATTATTGTGTCCGCTACCTTTTTTTTATATCGAATATCTCGAGAAAAGCATGTTTTTTGTCGTTGAAACTTTCATGACTATCAAGCGTACGGGTACAAAAAAATTTTTAGATCGAAATTCTTTGTTTTGAACATGTCGGAAATCTCTTGCGCTGAGTAAAAAATTTCATTGAAATAACCATAATTCTTTATCAGTAAGTTATGGATACGAGTGCTTTTAAACTTATCTTAGTCTCACTATGACCTACTCGTAGCTATAATTGATAAATTATCAACGGGCTCGTTCTAGAGTAGTTCTTCGAGATATGCATATGATAGTTTGGCTTGGTGCAAAAAAAAATTTCTTTATAAAAAAAGATTGTAATGAACATAAACAGATATCAGATACTTTTGAATGTGATTCTACTAAGATTTTGTTTATAGATTACTAAAATTAGATCTAAGCTGTGGTGTATATTGAATGACTGCGTTTTGTATTTCATCATGCAATACATTTTATTAGAAAAAAAGAAATAGACTATATCACAATTTGCAGCGTGAAAATTTCTACAATTTATTAACAAAATTCTATTCGATCGATTTTCGATGCTATGAGATCATAATTATTTTTTGTATCATTGTTTGAAGAAATTCACTAACAAAAAAAAATAGTGATACTTCAATTTGATAGGAGGTAGACGAACAAACGGAGCATAAACCAAAAGACTGAATACTTAAAGAAAATTTGGAAATTATACTGAAATTTATCTTCTATATGCGCAATCCCAAAGACAACGGTATTTAGCATATATATAGATATGGAATTATTGACATAGTCTGAAGAATGTTTGGTACATTTGATAAACAATCACAGTTGACTATCAAATAGTCCTAATATCAGTGTTTTTTTATTATTATAAATGAGATGCTCTAAGCCATAATATGCAATCGGATGATATTAAAAACTGTAGTTCACTTGATTGATGAAATAAGAAAAAACAACTTCTTATGTACCAAAAAAAAAAAGTGAATTTTCTTGCAACGTCTACAGATTGGTTGAGCAGGATTTCAACTATTTCCAAAATAAAAGATGGGTATATTAAATGAAAATTATAGAACTTTACACGCTGCATCTTATGTTATATTTTGTTTTAAAGATGAACTGTAAAACGTAGACATTCTTTATGGTGCATTCCTTAGTTTTACTCATTTCCAGATGTTATTATTTTATTTCTTCTAAATTCAATAATAAAATTGACTTTAATCATTGAGAATGTTGGAGTCATTTTTCAGCTCTATATGGAGAGCTGAAAGTCAAAAAAAGGTCACAATACACAGGCAATTTGCTTTCCGTATCCTATTCATTTAAATTCTACCCGGAAAGAATATTATCGAATGAATTTGACTGTAAATATCTACTGGAAAATTGTCACTCTGCCAAATGAGTATGATGACCTTTTTTTCAGGAATTCCTGTTATCTTGTGACCGTAGCAAAGTTGGTAAGAAAGAACTTTTTCTCATCAGTTTCTAACGACATGAGTTATTTTCTTTTCATATACTATGCGCATCATTACCTCGATCACCGGCAGAACTAGTAGAATTAATTTTGTGTCATTCTACCCGAAAACATACATGTTTCTGTCAAACATTATGAATGTCGAATGAAAGAATAAAGAAGATATGAAATTTAAATACGGCATTTATTGTGATAGAGTATTGAACGATGTACAAAATAAAGACGTTTTTTTTTTATAATGTATCTCTAATAACTAAATGACAGTATGAGTTAAAGAGCTGAAATTTGATGTAGTAGTGGAGTGTTCGAAGAGGAATAACATATAAAACTAATCAGCCGAGAGAAACAGAAGTTATTAGCTAAATACAAATAAAACCTCATTCGTACCAAAAAGTTGCAACTTTCCTTACATTGAAAAATCTTTATTATTAGAACATGAGAAAAATAATTTTTTTTTTAATCATTTCGACTTGAAACAATCTTGTTTATTGTCCTATTTTTTCTTTAGTTCATTTATATGTTTATTAAGTTAATGTTTGTACTTATACATGTTGTATTAAATTAACAAATGTTTCGTAGAGGCATGTCATTTTCTGTATACATGACTTCCTTGTTTTCTTATAAAAATATATTTTTGCTTCCATTCAATTATCATCATTATATTAGTATGACAAAAAAAAAAAAAGAAGAAATACACAGGCCGAAAAAAATAGATCGATTCAGATGTGTCTATAAGCTATTGTATAAAATTTATCTAATTGATTAAATTAAAAACGTCCGTTCAGTTTTATTTAAGTGGTTTATTATTTGAATCATAGAAATTCAATAATATTTAACATTCAATTCTTGATTTAATAGTTTGTCAAGTAGCGTTGTACGCCTCTTCAAGAAGATATTGAACGTTAATAAGCTTGTTATTGTTTGAATCAAGCTAATAACAATGTAGACAATAATACTGAAAGGTTAATGATTCTTTATTTATGGTTGAATATCTAGAACATCTGTCTAGTCACAAGTTTCATTTAGTTTTTATATCATGAATTATTATCAGTACTGTTCATTTTCATCTATTAAAATAATTACAATCATTTTTATTAAGCAAAAGTATTTCTTTGTCCCTTTTAAACAAAAAAAAAAAAAAGAAGTAGTGAAATATGTCTGTATGGTTTGTATGTCGTTTGACAGCTGGTCTCTGCATTTCTTCTTTTCACATCCGACTTAATACATTATAAAGTAATGATTATACTGAATGAGACATTATTATTTATTGGTCTCTTTCTATTGAAAAAAAAAAGAACAAGTCAGTCGTATCATTGTTATTTGTCATTAACATTACCCCTGTTGTATAACCTAAGCGAATATAATTATTGATCAATGTTATGAAGATAAGCTTTGCTTTTTTTTATGAGCATAGAAACAAATTGATTCTCGAAAAAATTTGTGTTTTTTATTTATGTGACATTTCGATAAATTATTATTTTTTCTAGTCTCGTCATTTTCATCTTATATATATACATACTCAATAACTGTTCATCGTCAATGAATAATAAACAATCATCATAATGATTAGTTCTCCTTATTTTTTTTACATATTTATCTGTATGACACTGCACTCCTTCATTGTGTCTAGACATGATTGTCGAACAGGCATATGCAACAAGAAAAAAATGAATATTAAAGAGAACATAATGCTTGATGATTGGTCTCCCATCATGATTATTATGCATTTTATTATCATAATAATCAAGACACGCGCACCATCGATCAAATTTTTAAAATATATTAAATTTTTACTATGTTCCATGCAATGCTTGACCGAACCCTTGACACATTAAGAGAGCAAACGGACCATTTTATTTAATCTCACTCGCTCTCTCTCTCTCTCTCTATATATATATATACAACGGATACTAGGCGGTCAACAGTCAATAATTATTACAACCCTCTGGTGAGTATCATCATAAAATGACATGTTCTAACAACTTTATATAACAATTATAACTATTAAGTTTTTCTCTATTTCTTATAAATCGAAAGCGCTCAGATAGAAAGATGAAAACATGACAAGACTCATCTTCCCGCGCCTGCATTAACAATATCCGAAAGGAAACAACTCATACAAGAGAAACACTCTCATCAACACTAGAATCTTGCGAACGCATAAGAGAAGTGAGTCAAAGAAGACTAACATCAGTCATATAAGAAAACGGAGATGAAACCGCTTGCATGACATACCATTCAGAAAATTGAAAAATGGTAATAGTTAGTAGCCGATTGTAAACAAGAACGTATGCATATAAATTGATTGATCTTTTTTTCTTGTAAGTTGTATAATAAGATAAATATTAAGATGTGTCATGGCAAAAAAGAATTATCTGATTATATTAAACGACATTTTACCATTAATATGTTATCAAATGCAATCTTTTTCACTATTGATTTTTACATTAAACGTAAAGATTCATCTTTATGTGCAGCTTTATAATGTCCTATCTATTTATGCATGAATGCATTTTTTTTATCAATATAGATTATCTTTATTTATATATGTACTGCATGAAAGAAGAGGATGTTAAGTTTTCCTTTAAGCATTTTATAATTAAAACAAGAAAATGTTTTGTCATAGAAGTATATTGATTAAATCTTGCTTTACCAGTATGACAAAGAAAACCTAGAATTGTAAATCGTAAAAAGCTACTAAAGCAAAGACAAGCTAAATGATAGTATGATGCAATTGTTTTGCCATATCCATATATACAGACACATCTGTCTATCTCTTCAGTTGACATTTTCTCTTTTGCTCTTATTCTATCATGTATGCTTGTTCAATTTTTCTTCTTTCTCAAATTGCACAGATAAGATGATGTAACATCGTTCGATTCTCTCTTCTTTTCTTTTTTTTTTTTTTAATAAAGGATGTTAAATGAACTAGCACCAGCGGTGAACAACGTTTTCTTTTCTTTCGTACAAGCCAGTATCATAATTGATCTTAGCAACAAAACATATGTCATCTTCTTGACGTGATGTGCATCGAAATGGTTATATCGACAGCATGTAAAACAAATAATTTTTTTTTGTATATATACGATGTACTTAAAAATTAGATGTTAGTAAGTGTCAAAGAAATGAAATTACGATCATCGAATAAATGAAACGAATAGATAAAATGCGAATAAACGCATTGAATAGAGTTGTCACGACTTTCTTTTTTTCTTTTTTGTTTTATTCAATATCTATAATGATTTTTCTGCTTTTTTTTTTGCGACTAGAAACTAACAAAGACGATGTGTTTTTTCCTGATTCTTTCTAATATATATATATATATATGTTTTTCTTCTCTTTAGATAGATATCGAGTGAGCGACATTTTCACATAACAATACTCATTTTCTCCTTCCTGTTTTTTTTCTTTACCAACAACGACGACTAGTATTAGTATTACTAATGGATTTCATTTTCTTCTTGTGGTCGAATCATCGTGACAACATCCAGAGATAACAATTTCTTATTTTACTCAACTAACAAAAATTATAATGGCAAATATTTATTATCAAGATCAAAATTTATATTACTTTTTGTGTATGTTGACAGTATTCGTCCATCTTATACAAAATCCAATATTAGTTATTGCTCAATCAAACCAAGTACGTTGTTTTATTAGTCATTTCCTTTCCGTAGACTTTTCAATTATGATCCGTTCATTTAATTGAGTGAAATTTAATTAACTGATGACCTTCAAAGAATATTTTATCGTGAACTTTTTCTAATCATCATCATAAACTATTGCTACAGTTTCTCTAAAAATTGATTGATCATTCTTTTTATTAAATGTATAAATCAATGTAATAAATCTATTTAATACTCTCGGGAGATCAAACTAGATGAAAAAACAAGAAAAGAATGGAACCGAAATATGTTATGTTCAAACAAATAATCATAATTATTGTACATCTCTAGAGATGACATCGCTTTTCCCTTTTTCTTTTCTTCTTAGTTTATACCAACAGATATATCTAATTCTCGTTCAACAAGAACAGTATCAACAACAATATTTACAATGCTAAATAAGAATAATAATGATAATGTTTATGAAAATGAAAATGAAAATGAAATTGAAAATAGTATGAATAAAAACAACATGATTGTTTTTTTTCTTCTTGTTTATCTATTTTCTTTTTTAATCTTAGATGCAGAAAATATCTATGATGATGACGATGAAATAGAAGAAGAAGAAGATGATTTTAGTATTGATTCACCTTCAAAAACTGTTCCACAATCAAAATTAAATAATAGTATAACATCATATTTAAATGAAGACACACAATTCAATGAATATGATGATGAAATAAGTTCATATCAAGATGATGGCGATGATGTAAATGGTTACATATTTACCAATGCAATACCTGTTAATAGACCTGTATCTAAACATCCAATAATCGATTCTAATAATAAACAATCTTTAAATTCTCAATCAACATCTCGAATGCCAAGTATTTCATCACATATATTTCATATTCTATTATCTAGACCAGCTATTCTTGTTGGTAAGTAAAAATTAATCTATGATCAAAGAAAAAAAAAAAAATTTTTTTTAACTCAGGTATTATTGGTGGAATTTGTATTGGTATGGTATCAGCTATTCTTCTTGTTATGTTTATTGTTTATCGAATGCGTAAAAAAGATGAAGGTTCATATGCATTAGAAGAAGGACCAAGAAAATCACCAACACATGCATATTCAAAAGTATCATCAAAAGAATTTTATGCTTAAAAATTTTTCTTTGTCTGATATTAGTATTCTGCACAGATTATCTTTAAAAAAATTCATTCCTGTAGAATATTATTTTTATTTCTTTTTCTTTTTGTTTTGTTTTTCTTGTCGTGCAAGTTAGAAGTATGAATTTGTTTTGTAATAGAAAATTAATTGAATTAACATTTGAAATATTTTTTCCAAGGAACTTTTTTTTGTTTTATACATTTGATGTTCATATAGAAAATCATTGTGATGTAGAAAAGAAATTCAACTAGTCAGTTTCAGAAATCTGTAGTTTAATCCAGAATGAGAGATAAAGAGATTTTTTCTTTTAAATAATTTTATTTATTTCATTTAATAACTACGATATTAGATCGAATCTGTATTTTTACAATTTCTCGAAAATGGTATATTATCCGTCATTATCTATTAGATTGTACATTAGAACTTTTACAATTATCATTTCCCAGCAGAAAATAATTTCTGTAGAAATCTAACTTTCTTAAATGTATTTTAAAGAGGCAAACATCATCGTGTTGAGTCGAATGATGATTGTTATTTTTAGGCTCGAAATGATCTAACACTGTTATCTTAAGATTTCCAAAATGTTGACTCTTTCATTATGCGAAGGTTGATTGTGTAATATCTGAGGTACTGAGACAATGGTGCCAGATCATTTCAAACTTAATATCAAATATCACTATTCGATTTAACATGGTGAATTACGCCTGTCTAGCCACTTTTCTCAGTGATGATATGTCAATCGGCTGAAAGCCAGAGTCGCAGGATAAGTCTTGTAACTCTCGAATGGAATAGGCGAGGAATTTTAACCTTAAGTAAATTGCAAGAGAATGTCGATTAATCTTATTAAAAATCTAAACCAAAAATGGAATAACTTTAGAATATCGTTTTCGAAAATCTTCAACAAGATCTTACCTGATTAATCAATTGCTGACCGATCAAATTTCAATGGTGCGAAAAAACGATCATCAATAAGAAGACCTGCTATTGAAGATATGCACAGAACTGCAAAAAATTATAGAAACAAGATCGTTTTTTTAAATTCTTTTATTTGATACTGAATATAGTTGAACTATGTGAGGAAGTTTTGTAAAAAATGATATATAGTACATTTTACTGTACTATATGAGACTAGAAAAAGAATAAACTTTCTCTACTACCACTATTCGTATAGTCGGCATATACAAAAAACTCGTTAAAAATGCTTGAGATTACTCATAGAAAAAACTTCATTTACATAATACGATATATACTTGAGCATGAGCAATGAACGAATTAGTTCACAATAATTTTGATAGAACATTAAGATACAATATACTTTGACCTTATCAGTGAAATATTATACACGTTATAATCTCGCGTGACATATTGACATAATTTTTTTCCTTTTTTGTATTAACCATTAGTTTTCAGCTGCTGATATTTTGTATGATAGTTGATTACAATGAATGAATAAAATGATCGTAGTTAAATCTAAAACTCTCGTACCATAAAAGAGAATCATAGATCAAGTAAACTGAAACAATTTCGCATGACATAATCAAATTTTTTATAGTTTTCATAAAAAAGAAACAAAAGAATTTTCTCATCTATAATGGGTTCTTCTCTCATTGATTAGCTTTCATTCAATAACACTCCGATCATTTTTCGATTGATTGTCTAATCTTAGGACTATTTTCAATGTTGTCTAACAGATAATAGAAGGGCAACTGTAGATCTAATAAAAATCCTATAATCGAAAAAGTTTCGAGTATTTGTTGCAATTTTGTTTATTTTCAAAATTTAAACGAGAAAAAAAATGAAATCGGTTATACGATATATTTTAATAGTAAAAAACAGTAAAAATCTATCTTTGAGTCCTAGCTTGCTCTGTATCTTAAGATTTATCTGAGATGGATCCGTGTTTGCTTGTGTTCTAATGAGAATTTATTAGAGGAACCTAATCTAAAAAGAAAGCTACATACAGAATCTTTTGGAACATTATATAAACACTTATTTCGTCGAAGTTGAAAGTGATTAGTTCACTGATTATCAGAGACTACAAAATTTCATTTCAGAAGATTTTAGATTTATTACAAGCTTTCTTTTGATAAATATTGAGAAGAATTTACATAAGTTTGTCTTGTTTTTTCTAACCCATGTCGCCACTTTTTTAACGACTGCGTCGCAGTTGCGCGTAACTGCGGCGCATTAATAGCAGTAAAAAATCGATGTATTCGACTACGATCGACTGCGACGCAGTTACGCGTAGCTGCGTCGCAATTTTTCGCAATTACGGGTCACAGTGCGATCGCAGTTTGATCGTAATGAAACATATGGGAAACCATTAATTGATTTTTTTGCGAAAATCTTTCGACAGATTTTACAATGACGATGAATAAATGAACTTCTTGTGGATTGCTTGTTCAGTTTTTTAAAATATTCATATCATTTCACTCGTTATGACTTAGAATATGTTTTTTAGGCATTTTTAAAAAAATTATAAAGGAGGGGGCGGATTTGCACGTAAAACGGCCCTAAATAAAAATCATCTCAGAACACTTTATAGAATTGAATTTCATCTTCCTTTAAGCAAGGATAAAGCATCTAGACCTCTTTCAGGCCACGTTTCGAGACCTCTTCTCCATATTTCTACCTAGGACAGAACAATTATCAATATCGGAATCCCGCTCACAGGCAAACCGCGTTAGTTTACAAAATGAAACTCATATTTTCAGAGGAGATAGAGCTTCTCAAGAGCTACAAAATGATCGCAAATTGTTAAGGGAAATATGCTGCGCTCGAAAATTTCCAACGACCACACTGTCCATGTTCTACAGGAAAACTCATTATTGGCCTAGTATAGTCCATAGACTCTTGAGTATCGCTCCTGATACCATCGTCATTTTCTCTGTGCAAATAGAACTTTTTAAGAGCTACAAATGATCACAAATTGTTAAGTAAAATATGCTGCGCTCAAAAATTTTCAAGGATCACACAGTTCACGTTCTACAGGAAAACGCATCGTTAGGATAATATGGTCCGTAAGATCTTAAGTATCGCTCCTGATACGATTGTCATTTTTTCAATGCAGATAGGACTTTTGAAATGCTACAAAATGATTGCAAGATATAAAGCAAATTATGCTCCGCTCGAAAATTTGCAAGGATCGTACTGTTGAGGTTCTACAGGAAAACTCATTGTTGGGATACTACGGTCCACACAATCTTCAGTATTGCTGCTGATACCATCATCGTGTTTTGTATTCAGATAGAGCTTTACAAGACCTTCAAGTTGAACATATAATGGAACGAAAAATATTCTACATTCGAAAATTTCGAAGGACCACACTGCAGATTCGACCCAAAAAGTCATTGTTCGGATACTATAGTCCATACGATCTTGAGTATCGATCCTGATACGATCGTCATTTTTTTTGTGCGGATACAGCTTTTTAAGACGTACACCATGATCAAGGAATGTAAAGGAAAATGCGCTGCGTTTGAGAATTTCCCAAGGACCACTCTGTCCGGGTTCTACAGGAAAACCAATGGATTTGATAGTATGGTTTGTTGTGATCTAGACTTTCGCTCCCGATGTCATTGACGTTTTTTCTGTGGAGATAGAGCGGTTTAAGAACTGCAAAATGATAATAAAAGATTAGGCAGCAATGGAGCTGCCAGAAAATCTCAAGGAGAACAGCATAGGCAATTTTGGCAGTATTGGACATGCAGTATAGTGCGGTCAACGATATGTTTTTGCAGGTATGATTGATGCTTCACACTATAAGATCGCCGGAAAATATGACCGTCGTATGGTGCATAGTTGTAGAAAAGTCGACATCCATCCGCGGAGATGTTGGAAACAAACCGTTAATGAAGAAAGCTCGAATGCATTTTGTAGTTAGAGGAAGTCCGCTGCTCACACTTACGCAACCACCACAACAATGGCAGATATTAGAATTGTTCGAATCGCCTCTATGTGAAATGTAATAAGAATTCATGTAACCTCTCCCATTTATATTTTATCACCGCCGTCTGTAAAATAAATCCAACAATTGCCTCTCTTTGAAAATTTCTTCTTCATATCTCTCTCTGTATAAAACATCTACGCTCTGAATCATTCAGCAAGAAAAACGTTTTCTTCGCATCTGTCCAGGCTTCCCGATTAGGGGGGGGGGCAGGGAGGGGCTTTCCCCTCCCAAAATTTCAGACTTTCTGCGAAAATTTTTGATAATACTTTCTGCGAAATTTTTAAAGTTTAGTTCAGCAGAAAACGCCTGCATTTGTTAGAATAAAATTAATTCAAAGATGCTTTCTGTGAAATTTCTCACAGAAAGTCGATATTATTTCTGCTAAATTTCTTGCATCAAGTCAATGCTATTTCTGCTAAATTTCTTGCAGAAAGTCGATATTATTTCTGCCAAATTTCTTGCAGAAAGTCAATGCTACTTAGGGTATACCAAAAGTTCTGATCACAGTTTTTAAAATTTAATAAAGCAATAAATATTGAATATTTTACTAAGGCAATATATAGTATAACGTCTCGTCTTTAATAATAT
>CAJNSZ010000382.1:59628-102436 GCA_905329745.1 Rotaria sp. Silwood2 | reverse complement strand
CAAGGTGCCCAGTCCAAGATACATCTACTCTGAAAATTTCGTTAAGATTCGATGTTCTATGGCAAAAATAAAATTTTGGGTGGGGGGGGGGGTCTTAAATTTGAATTAATAGTTAATTGAAAGAGCTAACATTTTTACATGTGTCTATGCTGAAAAGAACTTATTCTGGAAAACAACTCTTATAAAGAATTAAAGGTAGGTATTCCTTTTTTGCCTGAAATGGTTCATGTTCTGATATTTGAAATTATTCAATAAAGAACTGCAGGATATATTACCATTACTACACATAAGGCACCATATACAGATTTAACTCTGAAGAATTACACATTTTCTACCCACGACAGTCAACATACAATGCCGTACAGTGAATAACATTTGTATAGTACAAGGACAGTATTAAAAAAATGAACATAATAATGATTTAATGAAGTTCTACAAGTTGACTTCAAGTGAATTCGACTTGAATCCATTATATAATATATAAAAATACGATTTATGAGCGAATTAATTTTAATCTGATTAGTTATAGTTTTTTCGTTTTTCAATTTGATTTTAATGAAAATGATTTCTTTTAAAATATTTCTTT
Source organism: Rotaria sp. Silwood2 (assembly GCA_905329745.1). Taxonomy (NCBI): domain Eukaryota; kingdom Metazoa; phylum Rotifera; class Eurotatoria; order Philodinida; family Philodinidae; genus Rotaria; species Rotaria sp. Silwood2. Next base: position 101,850 of record CAJNSZ010000382.1, on the reverse strand, counting down.
CAGAATAATAAAATAGAAACTTATTCTTTATGTACTTATTTTAATACTGACAAGTTTTCAACAACAAAAAAAAAAAAAATAGCATGATTGTTTATTGTATGATATTGATCAAGAATGCTCTCAATAATATATGTTTAAAAAAGAGTGATAATTCATTTTGCATTCGTCGATCTAAATAAACGAATCAACTTTTTGTACTATACGAACTGAATGAGTATGAATTGCAATTACTAAACATTCATTATTTCATTTTATAACCTGTCAAGATATTGACCAAGTTAAATAATTATAATATTGAATATGAAAGAAATTTTTGCAATTATATAAATGAAGTTTGATTATCACGAGACATCCTTCATTCAAAGCAGATGTGGGTTTCTTTTTGGTGATTGTTGATTTTTCTTTCAATTAATAATCAATTATCAAGATTCCTTATCTATGAAATAGGATACTCAATATATATGAATAGAAATTCAAGTGTTGAACAATCATTTCAATTTTGATGTCGATTTGATTTTAAAGCATGATGATCGATTATATGTTTTTGCGTTCACTTAACAACACTAATAATCATAATAATAATAACAACAACCATAAACATAAAAGTGTTGCTCTCAATTTCTTTTTTTTTTTCTTTTTCATCATTATGTTTCTCTTTTCGTTCTTCTTTTCATACATACGCACATACATGCATACATATATACATATTGTAATCGGAATAAGGAGGCTATAGAAGCAGCAGCAGTCGAAACAAAGAAATATACACACACACACACACATAAAAAGTCCCACAGAAAAAAAGCAGTCAGTCAGTATTCGCTTTTTCTTTGAATAAAAAAACGAGAGAGAGGAAGAAGAAGGAAGAGCAAGAAAGAACAGACATCGTATTGTATGTGTAAAGCGTTATGTACAAGAAGAGGGACGACACAATATAGTAGTAAACGGACGAAAACCTGCTGTTGCTGCTGTTTGGACACAATACAAGAAAGCAGAGTCGAATCATGCAGTGAGAGAAGAAAAGGCGAAAAAGATAGACAGATAGAAAAAAGAAAAAGCAAGAACAAGCAAAATGTCGTCGACGATTCTTGGTGACGCTTGGTCTCATCGTCCTTGAAAACGACGTATGTATTCAATGCATTCTTTTTTTTTTTACTTTCATTTGTCTATTACAAAATGGAGTAAAGAAGGGAAAAATTGATAATATGTAAAGAAAAAAATGCGTACTCGTAAGAGGAAGCACACACATACATACTCGAAAGTATAAAAAAGTTTATCCGCGCGCTGCGTTGGCTTGTTGTATTTCTTTTTCTCTCTTGTACGAATCGAAACAGGTAAGAATCGACACAGAGAGAGAGAGAGAGAACAACAACAATGCAAAAAAAAAATATACATTGACGACAACGTCGTTTGATGATGTGTGTGATGTAGATAAAGATTCTCTTACTGTGCGTGCGAAATAAAGACAGAACTAAGTCATCTTTCGTAACAAGAAAGTGGTAGTGTAACATGCGAGTATACATAGAGGTGGCTGATAGTGTATGCAAAATGAGTAGCTGAATAAATAGATAGAGAAAAAAAAACGAAGAAGCAACATAGAGTTTTTGTTATGCATAGTCTTTCTCATCACCTTGACAGAAGAAGCGAATCACGATACGCAATTGGACACTTTTTGTCTTGAGTAAGTAGATCTTTATAAATGAGAAGAAAGTTTTCTTTATATATATATATATTCAAATGTTGATGTCTTACATATTGTTTATGGATATATCAAAGATAAGGAAAAACTTTTTCTTTTCAAATGTTTTTTGTTTTGTATTTTGAAAAAACCAAAAAAAACTATTATCTCAGGGTATAGATTAAGTATATTCATTGATCATGGTTTGATTTTTCTAAAAGTTAATTTTAGAAAACTCAATTAGATTCTTTAATAATAAAAATCTCCGATAGATTTAACTTATAGATACGAAGAAATAAAACAGTTTTCAGTGAATAATAGATTTTTCTTTATATATCAAATCAAGCGAAAATGGTTTGATGAAGCTTTTATTCTCTCATCCCCATTGAATCAGTCAGTCTGAGCTAGATTTTTCCTTTTTTTTTCCGCTACTTTTTTTTCTTTTTTTCTTCTCGTTGTACGCACAAACATAACTCCGTTTTTTCCCCTCTGTGCAATACATCATTTCCGTGATGGTGTTGTGCGTGCGTGTGCGTGTATTTGCCTTTTTTTTTTGCTTATGCGTCTTGCTTTTTGTCATCTCTCTATGTGTGTTTCTCATGTTGAACGTTTTTGTTCTGAGTGAAAGAAGTATGTCAGAGACGAGAAGTACAAAGAATATTCATTAGAATTCAAGTTTTCTTTTTTCTCTTTTGAACACATGCACATAGACAATCAGTGAATTGAGAAAAGTACCGAATGTTCAAAGACAAAAAAACCATTCACATATATATATATATTATACAACTATAATACTTCTTGTCATTCTTCTTTTTCTCTTCACTCACTTCAGTGAGTGAGCTAGACAAAATCAAGTGAAGAAGAGAGAACCTTGGAAATATGCACATAGAAGTATTATACACGCCATTGTGAACATGATGGTTAGAATAAGATAAAAAAGAAGAATAGAAGAACGAAGAGGAGGAGTTTTTGTAGAAAAAGAAAAAGAAAAAAAGAAGAACAAGAAAGGAACATTACTATTGTGCTGTTCAATCCTGACCGTGGCACCAACAAACACTTCTTGCCGTCCTTCGCAAAATTGCCTGTCTTTTTTCTTTCTCTGCGTTATGTAGGAAAAGGAGAGAGAGAGAGAAAAACCGAATAGAAAAAAAGAAGAACTGTCTTGAACATCATCATCATGAGAATCAACGAAAGAGAAATGAACGAGTCAAAAGCATATTCTTCTTCTCGTTCTCTCTCTTCTGGTGATAATTGTAGCACGCATAAAAAATATGTTCATACTCGCGCAAAAGTAGGTTCGACGAGAAATTTTCTTCGTTCACGATAACCTTCCCCCCCCCCCTTTCCTCCAATGAAAACCTTCTATTGTTTGCTATCTCTATACGTATTTTTTTTCATCACACACTTTTCCTGAAGGACTAGAGAGAAATGTGTGAATGCGCGCTAGCAAATAAGCATAGAAGACTACCGCTGTTCTTGTCACTATCGTTAATGCACAAATTCTGAGCAGAAGAAAAAAGATTTCTCTGATAGTAAGATAGAAAAAGAGAGAGAGGGAGAAAAAAAGCCCGTACGTCATTTTGCTTTCTCTATGTGCCTATATCTTATTTCGGTCTGTATATATATATATATATATGAGTGTGTAAATGTGCAGTCGAAGTTTGTCGTCAGTCGGAAAGAGAAAAAAAAAAGAAGTTACCTGAGGAAAGCTACAAGAAAAAAAAAGTTTTTATCAACTCATTCTTTTGTTTTTTTCTCGTACATATTGTCTATGAGTTGATTATTTTATTAATAAAAATAATTGAATTATTTCATCTTAGATATATATATATGTATGAATTGCAATAGGAGAATGTTTAACATTCGAAAAATTCCATAAGGATTTTTTTGCGTTTTTAGAAATGGCCACTCGGACGAGTATAAAAGATCGATGTCGTCTTTGTTATACACGTCTAAAAGATACATCAACTTCGCATCATAAATTATGGTGTTCACAACATAATCAACGTATATATAATATATATAAACGACGTCCTTATCGTTATCGTGATCTTATTGTTCGTTATTTATGTATTCGCCTACCTGAAAATGAGAATGATATACATGAAAATAATGCTATTGATCATTATTCTCATGTTGTTTGTGGTGCATGTGCTGCATCACTTAATAAACTTGATACAGCATTTCGAACATTTCAACAAACACAAAAAAATCTTCGTTTAAAATTTCGTAAAACATCTCAAATTGTTCATTATCAATTAGATAAACAAATACAAAATTCTTCACAAAAATTAATTAAAGAAAATCAACAACAAAAATTATCCGAAATAAAAGATCAACCTGAAGAAGAAAAAATTATTATACCAAAACGACAATCAAAACGTAAAGGTGCACCAAAACATATTGATCAAACAATAAATAATCATATTAATACAAAAAAAGCAACTGGTGGTGTGCAATTAATTGTTAAAATTCCTTCACCAGATCATAACAATCATGATGATGATAATGAACAACAAGAAACAAAAACTTCATTATTATTACCAACTAAACGAACAAGTCCTCGACGAAAACCATATCAAATAATTGAATCTGAAAAAACAAATCCAAAGAAAAAATTTAAACGTTTAACAAATGATCCAGATACATCCACCAACGAGTCATACAATTCTATAAATCTTCTTAAACCGAAGATATTAACTGATATACCAATTAATGATAAATCTACTCCACTTTCTTTAACAACCATATCCGGTTCAACTCCTTCGAACAGTCGACCATTCAACTCGGTGAAAGGCAATCATATTGAACGTATTGCTGTTTCCTTATTATCTGTACGTAATACGTGGAGAAAATCAATAAAAGAATTTTTTGTTCTTTAATTCATAGGGAACGGATGCACTTACCGATGTTGGCAATAATAGTTTAAATCTTTCCAACGGTACCAATGATATTAATTCCAATCACAGTAAGCTTTTTAATTTTAGAAATTTGTATTTCTTTTCATTTTTCAATCAGTTTCTTTCATTTATTATAATTATAAAGGATGAGGTAAGAGCGCATGAGTTCTGAAAATAATGCCTATATCTCACAGCATGTTTGCTGTGGAAAAAAACCTTTTTTTTTATTTTCTTTTCAACAAATATTTATTTACATATTTTATTAAGATTCAAAGAAGACACTTGGAGGACGTCATACAAAACCATCAACATTAGAAGTAACGACAACAAATAATATACTTTCTTCAACAATTCCATCACCTACAATTGATGAAGATGAATTATCCATTGGTGATGCAAGTAATGATAGTTCAAATACAAGTTCAAGTATAAATCGACAAAATACAAATGCAATTATTCCAAATGTTAATAAAAATTTACCATCATCTATATTAGCAACACCAACAGCTGAAGGTTTAACGATAACAGCTATTAATCAAACAGGTCAAAAACAAATTTTCATGGCTAAACAATTAGGTAATTTAAAAAAATACCAATGTAGTCTATGTGAAAAAATTGTTACAAATATTCAAATTCATGTTCGACGACATACAAATGACAAACCATATCCCTGGTAAATATTTTCAAGAATACAAAATTATAATTTTGTTTACTTTTCATTTTATTTAGTACTTATTGTGAAAAACGTTTTACAAATTCAGGTGATCTACAAATTCATGTTCGCATTCATACAGTAAGTTAAATATAGAGTAGGACTGTGATTAGATTGACATTTTTCTCTTATCTTGACATTTCCTAGTACTTCAGCAAATTGATTAGTTCTTCAATGTTATATTGAGTTAAATTATACGAATAGATGGTTGGTTTCCAGATGCTTGTTTTTTTTGTTGTTAAAAGAATGCCATGTATAGACATGAAATAATTAGTGAAAGTTAAATATCTATAGAGTTAGTAATTAAATACTTTTTGAAGAATAAATTATTGCTATGCGATATTTTTGTTTCAAATAAAAATAAATTGAACTAAGGATTTTAGAATATACGAAAATAAAAAGAAGATAATTCAGTAACTATATTCATATGAGTTTTTATTTTATTTATAGAAATATTTCATTATAAATTAAGATACTTATGAAATTAATGATAGATAAGAGAAAAAAAATGTTAAAAGCATATTTGATTAAGTTGATATAAATAATCGTATCAGGTTTATAATATTTCTTTGTAAAGATATGTGAAGAAAAGAAACATATTCTATAAATCGATATTCATAAGGATTTAATTCGTGACCTTCGAAAATAAAAAAAATGGTAAATTATTTGATTATCCATAATATTAAATCAAATAGATATAAGTTCTAGTCACGAACGAAGACTTTTTGTTTTCTTGAAATATTACATTTTTCAATAAACTTTAACATATGTCTGATAAAACAAGTTTTTGCTTTGGATTGAAATAACAAATAAAAACATGTCTTAATAACAATTTCGTTTAATTTAGGGTGAAAAACCATATGCATGTCCATTATGTTTAAAGAGTTATAGAACGATAGGTAATTTTAATAGTCATGTTAAAACACATGATTCTGGTACACGACCACATCGTTGTGAGTTATGTAATCAAACATTTCCTATACCTAAAGATTGGTATTCTCATTTACGTTCAAGTCATCGTTCTCGAACAGCAAATAATAATAATAATAATAATAATAATGTAACATCATCATCATCATCATCATCAACATTAAATTCAACAAATACAACAACGACAGTAACAAAACCATTATTTTCAAATTGTTTAACAAGTCAACAACAACATAATGAAATATTTATACCTAATAAAGTTAAATTAGAACCAATAAATCGTTCTCAATTAATAATTAAATCAGCCAATGAAAAAAGTTCATCAAATGATGATGATTTAGAACCTGTTAATATGTCAAAAAAAGAAGACTTAAATGACCTAGATGATGATGAAGATGAAGAACACGATGATGTGGATGATGAAGATGATGAAGAAAATCATCATCAATCAACACATAATTTACTTACAAATGTATCATCACCTGTTCATGCTTAACTACTAGTCATTGAAGAACTCGAACAGTATTAATAAGTGAAAGGAAAAAATCAATGATCATGATGAACAGCCAAAGCAAGTCTTTCTCTTGTGATTGATGTTTTCTGTTTTTTTGTCGTGATTTCTTGTAGCGCAATATATTGTGTTTTATTATTATTATTGTTGTTTGTTTTGTGAGAATGACGCAATCGTATATATATTTTTTTCTTCGTCTAGGTGAATCCAAGAATGAGCTGTATTTTATTATTTGTTATGTATCCAAGAATATGTATATGTATATAAGAAACTTTTTTTTAATTGTCGTCTCTTCTGGTCATTTGTTCTTTTTCTTCTTCTCTATCGTGAATGATTTTATGTTTTTAATTGGGGGCAGTGTATTTTTTATAATGTACGCGTATTATTCTTCCTAGTCGATGCGTACCAGTGTTAAAAGAAAAAAAAAACAAATTTTGTTTTTTGTCGGAGTTATCTATATTCGCATTTGTGTTCTTTTTCTTGAGTTTGTGAGATAGTGGATTGAAGAATATCGTATATGTATGTTTGTTATATTTCTTTGCTGTTGCGTAAATAAAAAAAAAAGACGAGGGGTTAAATAAATATATGAAGACGTATACAATTTTTATTTGTTTATTAAAATATACACTTACGGCAGTCCAAAAGTAGTGGCGGAGGTACTTTATTTTCTTACAGAAAGCTTTAAAAAAAATTTCTTTTTGTATGAACAGATAGAGCATCTTTCGCTCTATTTTTCTATGCTATTTGATCACTATTCAGCTGGTATCATAATAATAAAATTTCGATAAGATCTGTTTTCTTCGCAAATGTACTGGTAGCATGAATGCTTGTGAGTATTTTTTTGAATAAAGTTTGATAGAAACAAGATAGAGAACTGTGGTTTTCACCGCTGGAAAGAGGAAATGACGACGCATCGAACTATATACTACTGATTTCCTAATATTATTTTTGAAGTTTTTTCATTCAATTCTCTAACCGTCGGGAAAATGCTGTTTTATGAAAAAAGAAAATCGATAAAAAATCTTAATTGACGTCCGTCTGGAATACATATTATCTCAAAATAGTTGAACTTAAACATCTGAGTCTTTCGCACTTTGTATATCTGCAATTAGCTGTTTGAATGAGAACCTTATTATTGGAAATTCACTGTAAATAATTTACAGGATAGGTTTGTTCTTTAAAAGGTCAACTGAAAATCTTATAAAAAACAAGTTAGAAAAATCAGTAATACATGGTTCGATGCATCTTCATCTCTTCTTTCCAACAGTGAAAATCGCAGTTTTCTACCTTGTTTCTATCAAACTTTATTCAAAAATACTCACGAGCATTCATGTTCATGCTACCAGCAAACATGCGAACGAAACAGATCTTATCGAAATTTTATTATTATGATACCAGTTGAATAGTGATCAAATAGCATAGAAAAGCAGAGCGAAAGACGCTCTATCTGTTCATAAAAAAAGAAATTTTTTTACAGCTTTCTGTAAGAAACTAAAGTACCTCCGCCACTACTTTTGGACTGCCCTAAGTATATAGGTTTTTAAAAGAAATTTTTAATAATATGAGCTTATTATAATTCCTATGTCTATCTGGAAGTAAGAAATGAAATATCAACCTTGAAAATATAGTTTTTCATTGTAGGATAATTATGAAATTCAATGTAACGTTTCCATGTCATTTGTATGCTTTTGAATCATATTGCTCTAATAAAGTAGTGAACCTCAGTAATTTATTTATGGGATCAATTTTCTTTGAAATTATAAATATATTTCGTGCAAAATATTTATCAAGTATTTGATCACATACTATTTCATTTCGATAAATTATATATATATTCGACTGATAAACTATCGAAAATCTAAAAATGACAAGAGAGTTTATGTAATGAAGATTTTATTTTTTTCTAAACAGTATCTTTGAATAATTTTTTTAATTAATACAATGAAAAAATTATAATGAGTCTCTTTTACTAAATTTGTATTTTATCTTAAAACTTCTATTTGCCTAGACAAAACACAGCAATTTGTAAATATGTCAATGAAAATAAAAAGGAAGGTCAATTGACATGTGAAACTTCTATAACCTAGATGTGATTTTTTTTTCAAGGTATCATCTTTTGAATTGTGTCGTCTATGTTTCAGATGTCAATAGAAGAATGATATGATTCTTAATCATACGTATCATCATTGAAATCTTAAAATAAAAAAGCAATTTGTTGACAATCAATTATTTGTGTTAATAAATTCAACAAAGAAAAATTTGCTCATTTATAAATTTCAAATAGATAAAAAGAAATTGGTACATATCAATTGAATATATTGTACCTAAATTTGTATACATTCTTAAAACTGATCTACATTCTATAATTGTGGTGAACATAAGGTAGATAGATAGATAGATAGATATCACATGTATCGCATAAGACAAGAGATTCAATGTCATCATGATGTTACTTCCATTAAACTTCGCCATTCATATCATTATTTGATGTTTCGTATGTTGACTTTGCAGGCATTGTATGTTGATATTGTGTTGTGCGTTGAGGAATATGCGATAATACATTTGAATTAGTTATTAAACGATCAGAATTTATATGGTGAGAATGATATTTTTGACGATAATCTTCATATAAACTATCAATTATTTCGCCTACAATAATATCTTGTCCATTACGTGCCAAAAGTCGAAGTGCAAAGCATCCATCTTCTTGTAAATAATCACGAACAAAAGCTTTAGTTATCATTTTTTCATTCAATTTTGCTTGTTCAAGACCACTAGGTTCATTATTATTGATAGCTTTATAGTCAGTACGCATAGCTAATTTTCGTCGTATATAAGCAAAACGACTATCAACACGTATAATGCGTAAAAGCCAAGATATAAAATCGCCGATATTGAATGCGGCTAAGATTAAAATCCAAAACCAAAGTATAAGGAAGATTTTTTCGTTGAATAAATTAATTGGTAAAACACATTGAACTGTATAACGATGTACAATACCAACTTCACGTATATGAAAATCACATAATGTAACACGTGGAAACCGTTTTGATTCACCCCAATCAAGACCACGAATAAATTTATCAATGACTTCAAAACCAAATAAATGGTATTCATTACCCAAAAAAGCATTTAAAAGAAATATTTGTACTAAGGAATTGATAAGAAACAGGAATTTAACAAATGTAAATAATAGAACTATGTATGCACTTAAATGACGATGACGCCAAAATGTCAGAGGATACAAAAGTTTTTGAGGAAAACGTTGCGGATGAGAATGATGTACCTTTGAAGACGTATAACGATTTTCAATATACACACGTATCGAATTGGCAATATAGTCAACTGTTTTCTTTCGTTCTTCACTTGGATTATCTTGTTGTTCTTGTTTCATAGCTGCATCAACTAATTTTTCTATATCTAAACCTGATTTATTATTTAGTGCTCTCCAAAGCATGCGTGGAAAATAAAAGCAAAGTGCCATAAATAGAAGAATAAATGGTGACCATTGATAATATTTAAGCATACCTACAATTTTTTTCAAAAAAGGCTATCTTACTAAGTAGAAATCAAAAACAAATTTTCTTACGTTCATATCGAGTTGTTTCAACGTGTGGTATATCATTTTCCATTGGAACATAATATGTATTCATTATCCAGCATATATCATTAGCATATTTTTCATAACCACCCGTAAATTGAGCAGGCACCTAAATCGATCAAAGAAATCAGTTGATAAAATAGAAATCAAGTAACTTACCCAACATGATATAGGTGAACCAAAATATTGCTGAGTTGTAACAATAGCTGCAAATACTATAATCATTGTTACCGTATATCTATGATTAAGTCGATCAATAAATACATCATCATTACGTGCTGAATGATGTTTGCCAGCACTTAATTTCTTTGCAAAGTCCAATATATCCATAATGATATATTGTTTGATGATTTACCAAATCCAAAATAAAAAACAAGTTCAATAAAAGTATGCTTTTTTCAATGAACACAAAAAAATCAGTTGTCTTTTTTGACCTACGAACTTCTTACTTACACATCATTTTACATATTACTTTGGTACATATTTTTATTTTCTATCTTATCCGTGACTCGATTTATTGCTCTTTTAGTTTTATTAATCAAGGACTATTACAAGTATATCTCTTTTGTTCCTCATCATAAAGAGAAGTCAATGCCATCACATTGAAACGTGCTTGAGATGTATCTATTATTCGCTCTGTCATCTCTTCTTTCGTTAAAAAAACTTGAGGATAATCGATTTCTTTTGTTCTTTTCGTCTTTAACTGTATACTTACGATCATCTTTTCTTCGCCTTTTTTTCTGAAACAAAGAGAATGAAAGATGATCACATCATACACACACACACATTTTTGCAATAATGATTGCATCACATTCACTTACACTTTTGTCTCTTACCTGCATCTTCAATATAACATGTTTATCTTGGAATTTAGAACAAAACACTAATATAGAATAAGGTTATACTTCATCATAACTTCAACCTTCACATTTCAATGCTAATATGCAGGTATTTTGTGTGACTTATACGTCACACAACATCTTCGATTTTGAAAACATTATTTTTCTTCTTCCCTGACTACCTATTTTGAAAGACTAAGAAGCCTAGATAGAACATCTATATTCGTTCATCACATACACATACCTTAGTAAAACAAAATGATGTAACGCATAAGCGTAAATGTTAAAATAGTACTAGTAGTTTTTTTTGTTCAAGAGATAATATAGTACAAAATGATTTTTATGATCTGTACATGATGAGATGCATATATAAAATTCAAAGCATTAGAACAAAACCACAAGTAGATGGACGCATATCATATAAGCACACGTAAAGCAAATAGATAAATTTTGAAAAACGAAAAAGAGATCGAAAGAGGAGAAAAAGTAAAGACAAAAAGCAAACAGATTCATAGTAAAACGACGAAATCTTGGCTTTCTTTTTCTCTTTTTTTTCTTTCTTTTTTTTTGTGTCATCAATCGATAAAAAGGGACAACTTTTTTTTTTTGTTGTTGTTCCATTCATAGTCGAAAGATAAAGTTGAAAGACAGAATAAATTGACGATGACAAGAATACATACACATTAGCAATCAAGCGCATAATTCATTTCATAGGTCCCCTTTACATGTATGCTATTCCATGAGGACGTGGAGATTAAATTTCACTTCGTTGTATTTACATATGATAAAGAAATAACCTCATTCTTTCTTTTCATTTCCAATAAGATACGAAGAAGATAATTCAATTTTTCTTTTTCAGTTTTTACTCTGTTAAAAAAAAAAAACCTGACCACAAAATTGGTTAAATGATATTGCATCATACAAACACTTCACGTTATCTTTTGAAATAAAATCGATGTACTCATGCAAATAAAGGAAGCATTGAAGGAGAATCTTAACATATGGAGAAAAGAAGGTTGAAAGTTTTTTATCTTAAGTTGTATCGTTCTATATATTTTATAGTTTTATTTTAATAGAAAATAAATATCAATTCGTTTTTTCGAAAAATCATGTTGAATATTTGATCAGACGATGATTATCGCGTACTTGCAATTTTAATCATTGCTATTCGTACTATTTTGAATATACGTACATTTTGAAACTTCTAGTTTATCTATTCGTTGATAAATTTATTTGATCTTGGCCGTGTCTTGTCCTTTAATAAAGGATAATATTGACTTGCAAATTTATGTATATCCGTTCTTTTGCATGTTTTTTTTGTGAAATACCAATAGGATTTATTTTGCATATTAAAGTAGCATTCCGTTATCAACAAGTATTTCTTTGATAATTATTAATGAATCATTAAATTCTTTAAATTATAGAGCATGAAAAAACAAGAATCTTAACATATATTATTTAATCAATTAACTTAAAATAAACGAGATTATATTAAAAAATAAAACATTAAACATTATTTATTATTTTCTGGGTTGCAATTTTTACAGGAAATAAAAAGCAATCAGTTTAAGTGTTTTTCAAGGATATGAAACGCATCTACATCATATTGTTTTTTATTATATATAAAATGCTTTAATGTCCGTTAGACACTAAGTTTTCAAACAGTGGGCTTTTGTGTTATTTTCGATTTGAAATATCTTGTTTTAGTTATGCAACATTAAACTAGAGAATGTTTTAGTCAATATCACTTTTTTAACAAGCCATTTATGTTAAAATATCTATTTTTTTCCGTACTCGACAAACAAATGAATCGGCAAACACTAGAAAAAAGAAAAGAATAATTTTTTTTCATGATGTTTTATCACGATAAATATTTTTCAAAAAATACACAAAGGAATTGACAGAATTACATTTTTTTCACATTCATTTTCTATTGACGTCAACACTTGAACACGTCGGATGTAGTTTTATTGAACACAAGTTATCTTCAACCTTTGGAAAAATAATTTATTTTTTCTTTCTTATATATTCTCTTGATGGTGCCTTTTTTATATTATTAAGACGCACTCGAAGGTGGGAAAGTGTTAGATGAAAAATAGAGAGAGAGAGGGAGGGAGAGAGAGAAAATAAAAAACAAAAAAAACTAATTTATTGTCATGTAGAGAAACGACATTTCTCAAAGGAGATCGAGTATGTGTTAACATAAAAGAAGTAGCAGTGAGAAATCTAATTTCAAACATTACACCTACAAGTGTTATAGAGTAAGTATCGATATGAGTGCCAAAAAAGATACAAAATCGAGTTCGTCTACAAATTCGGCTTTTGATGAAGAACCAACAGGAGAAAGAAATAGTAGTCAACCAAGTCCGATGGGCTCAAATATTTTTATTGTTAAACCGGATGACGAAAAAAAGAATCGTTCACATTCAGAACCATTTCGACATGATCCGATCACACGCAATAACATTGGTCGAAGTATTCTTCGTGGTATTCGATGTAAATATATGAGTTGCTTGCTCTTTTTGTTTTAAATATAGATTTTTATAAAATTTAGCACTTTGGGCAACACGGCAAACAGAAAAAGATCTTGGAAAAAACAAAGACTTATATGTGAAAACAACATTACGAGAACTTATTATCTATTTGGTTTTCATTACTATTTTATGCATAAGTAAGTACACAAGAAATTTTTCTTTTATCGACATTCAACTTTTTATAGCAACAAAAGAAAACTATTTACCATATAATTTTCAATAAAAAATGAAGAACGAGAATTATTTAATGTAGTCACGCTATTTACATCGTTAATTATAATATAAAACTTAGAAATTCTCACATTTCAGACTATATCAGTTTTCTATAAATAATATTTTGTTTTTGTGAATCTATAAACATACCATTCTAGATCCGAAATCATAGTATGCAAAACTAACATGGGAACATCCCCAACAACCGGACGCTATTCAACTTGATATTATGATTATGAGTAGATCTCTGTGAAGCTAAGAACAGCGGAAAAGAATTTAGGCCTATGACCTACGGGCGAGCAGTTATGACTGTTTACTAGGTTTTTTTGTCAGAGTAAAACATTTCTGAAAATATCAAACATGAAGAATTTGACTCTGGAATGTTGCCTATATATTAAGCTGATAATCATTCAAAGTTCCAAAGAGAACAAACGTGTCATTCTCAGCATATTCAACTTTCAAGCGAAGTTGACTATTGCATCCTTTCGTAGTAAGCTGCTGTTTGTTTTTGGAAACTGAATATCTCCAGAACAGTACATTTGTTCTGTTGAAAATTTTGAATGATTGTTGGCTCTATCTATAGGCAATACTTCAGAATAAAATTCTTTATTTTGATATTTTCGTCAATGCTTCGCCCCTACAGACAAATCTAGTAAAACATTTATAACTCTTCAGCAGTAGACCACGGATCCGACTGGTGGCTGGAAATTCGCTTGTAAAACTACCGCTAACAAGGTATTTATCAATCGCGAAAGTTTTATTCAAAAAATTCCAGAAGCTCGATTCGACTCATTGTAGGTTATTCTTAGTCTTACAGAGGTCTACACGTAGCCATAATATCAAATCGAACGACGTTCGACAGTAGCAAGTGTTCCCTCGTAAGCATAGCGCTCATTATAGATTCAATTTTTTTAAATGTATGATAGAACCACATTGTGTTAATTTAATTAAAAAAACACATTCTACTTTTTTTTTTAATGAATATTTTTTTAAATCTTGATTTTCTATTTAAAGTTACATTTGGAATGACATCAACGAAAACATATTATTTTACTACGGTTTTACGTACAGTACTTACTGAACAAAAAGTTCAAGGTCCTGGCGCACAACCAGCATTTGATGATATCGCAAGTTTTGAAGATTTTTGGAATGTAAGAATAAATTTCTACAACTTATTTCTAAACAAATAGAGATTTTTAGGTTATGAGTGGACCTATTATCGATGGTTTATTTAATCAAAAATGGTATAATGGTGAAAACTTAACAGATGATCAATATGGTTATATTTTATTTGAAAATAAAATTCTCGGTTTACCTCGACTTCGACAACTTCGTGTAAATATGTTTATTTTCTACGAAAAAATATTTTATTCATTGATTTATGATTTTTTTTTCAGGTAACAAATGATTCATGTAATGTTCATAGAAAATTTCGATCAACAATTCATGAATGTTATGCACCATACAGTAGTAATAAAGAAGATCGTCGGAGTTACGAGCCACAAAATGACAATTTGACATCATCAGCGTAAGATTAATGTTTATTATTGGTTTTAATTTTCATTGAAGTTTTTTTTTCCTTCAGTTGGCATTACAGAACATCATCGGAACTTCATGGTTCATCAACAAGTGGTTTAATTTCTCGATATGATGGTGGTGGTTTTGTACAAGATTTAACAATAAATCATCAGGCTGCTAAAGCACAACTTGATAGTCTTAATGCTAATTTATGGCTTGATCGTGGTACACGTGTTGTTTTTCTTGATTTTACAGTTTATAATGCAAATATAAATTTATTTTGTCAAATTAAATTAACTGTCGAATTTCCAGCATCAGGTGGAGCTGTACCGTCAAAATCATTTTCAACAGTAAAATTAATTCGTGTAAGAATTATTTAAAATGAACGAAAGAGAAAAAAAAATAGAGAACTATTTATAATTTTAGTATGTTTCATCAATGGATTATTTTGTATTAGCATGTGAAATTTTATTTGTTATTTTTACGGTTTATTATACAGTTGAAGAAGTTCTTGAAGTATGTTAAAAATTAAATATTTTTTTTTTCTGAAATCTGAAAATTTCTTATAATTTAGATAGCACGTTTTAAATTTCATTATTTTAAAACACTTTGGAATATACTTGATGTAGTTATTATTTTAATTTCATACATTTGTATTGCATTTAATATTTATCGTCAAATCAAAGTTGGACAAGCTCTTGATGAATTATTAAAAGATCAAAATAGTTTTGCTGATTTTGAATTTCTTACATATTGGCAAACACAATTTAATAATATTATTGCATTTACTGTTTTTCTTGCATGGATCAAAGTAAGTCACTATAGACATTTTACAAAACAAGATGATCAACATTCATCGAGTCCAAGACTTTCTAAACCCAGACTTGTTGGGCTCTAATAATAATAGAAGATTCATGATTTATCAGTTAAAATATTACTGGACTTGAACAGATTCTCACAAGCTTAGAGATACTCAATCGTATCCCATCAGATAGTACTATAGGTGGTCACACAATGACCGTGTATTTGAATAATTGCCTAAGTGTCTCTTGAGGTATATGGGCAATCGAGGAAGTACCCTGTAGTTCGGGTTTGGGTACTTTTGAACATTGTCACCTGTTTTTGGTATGTCTACGAATTTTCGGTTTTTATAAGGCTTGTTCCACTGCATATAGATCTGTCATAGCCAAGCCTAAAATCCTTGCTTTGAAGTTCTGAGCATACCTACATATTATCACAGGCGACCTGATCTAGAGTAATGCACGAGCCCGGTAACCCTACTCGTGAGTTGTATTATTCGAATACATTGTTGATAGTTTAATAGAATGACCAGTCAAGTATGTGATCCAGTATGTCACTATTTAACAGCAGCGTTGAAAACACATGTTATCAAATTTTGTATGAAATTTGTGTCTCCAACAAGTGATGTTTTTCACATCCATACTTTGGTACAGGTTGCAGTACTCTAAACTGATCATACTAAGCTTAATTATTACAAATCATATTAGATAGACTGGTAGAGACGCCGTCAGGTTGAATTCATCCTACAAGACTTTGTTACATTGATTTGTTAGATTTGATCTAAGGTTTAGTTTAGACTTCATTATAAATGATTATTAATATGGATAGATTTGTATTTAGATCTTTAAATATGTATCATTCAACAAAACGATGACACAATTATCGACAACATTATCACGATGTGCAAAAGATGTACTTGGTTTCAGTGTTATGTTTATGATTGTATTTTTAGCATATGCACAATTGGGTTATTTATTATTTGGTACAATGGTTGAGGATTATAAAACATTTGCAATATCAATGCAAGTTTAAAAAGTATTGAAAAAATAAAATTATTTCATTTTCTTGAAATTTTAGTTTTACATTATTTCGTATTATATTGGGAGATTTTAATTTCGATGGTAAAATAGATATTTTAGTTGTGTTTTTTTTTCTCATTATGATTAATTCATTTGCTTTTTTCTCTCTTGTTAAGCAATTTTGGAAGCACATCGTATTCTTGGCCCAGTATTCTTTTTGACATATGTCTTTTTTGTATTCTTCGTATTATTGAATATGTTTTTGGCTATTATTAATGATACATATTCCGAAGTTAAAAGTGATTTGACAACACAAAAATCTGAATTTGAATTAGGTGATTATTTCAAAAAATCTTATGAAAAAATGCTTGAACGTCTAAATGTTAAACGAGACGTAAGTTTTTTGTCATTCGCATTCAGATTCGAATTCTTATCCTTTTTTCGTTCTTTTCTTATAGCGTGTTATTGATATAAAAAATGCATTAAAAAGTGCTGATCTTAATAAAGATGGAGTTATTGAAGTAAGTGAAATAGATTTAAATCAAAAAAGTAAAATAATAATAATTTATTTGAATTTAGTTTGACGAATGGCGTCGTGATTTAAAAGCTCGTGGTTATACAGATGTTGAAATTGAAAATGTTTTTTCACGTTATGATGTTGATGGTGATCGAGTACTTCGTGATGGTGAACAACTTCATTTTAAGTCTGATCTTACTACAATAGAAAATAATTTAAATATGAATATTAAAGGGCTACAAAATGAATCACATGGTACAAAGTAAATAAGAATATTTCAACTGTTTTAAATGAAAGACAAAATTTAATTAATTTAGACAATTAAATGTAAAAGATCAAAATGGAAATGAAAATATTGATGCAAATCGTATAACATATGATGAATTTGCAATTGTAGTACGGCGTATTGATCGAATGGAATATTCAATTGGAAATATTGTTTCAAGAGTAAAGATTTCATGTATTTAAAGTAAAAGAAAACTTTTCTTTTTTTTTGTTAATATAGATTGATGATGTTTTAACAAAATTGGAAGCATTAGAAAAGAGTAAAATGAAACGTCGCGACGCTTTAACAAGAATTTTAAATACTATATCTGAAGTAAATGAAAATAAACTAGGAAAAATTCAAGCAAAAGAATATTTTTTTTTCTTTTAGGATAGTCACCTGAGTAGAGAAGATAGACACGAGCGTTTAGAAAAAATGATTCGTAATGAACTTGAAGCAAACAATTCAGAACGTCAAACACCTATACAAAGTTTACTTACAGACACACCTGCTGCATCAGCTAAGCCTTATCATCAAAGTCATACATCATTACGTCATGGACAAAGTGAAGATGAACGACCAAGACCGCCGAGTGGAATAAAAATGAATCAACACTAAACAAAAAAAAAGAAATAAAACTTTTTTTTTTGTGAATATTTTCTAGTCTTTTCATGAATATCTTTTTCTTGACAGACGTTAAACATATACACATTTATTTTTCATTTATTTTAATCAATCATTTAGCTTTTTGTTGTATCGTTTAAGCAATGTTTTTCTTGAAATAAATCGTCTATCTTCGCGCCTTAATTAAATAATTTTTATATAATGGAAAAGAATCAATCTGAAACATCAATTTTGACGATAGATACAAATTCAAGTTCATCGACCATTCAATCAAATAGTGAGAAAGTAATAAATGG
The DNA here is from genome assembly GCA_905329745.1 of Rotaria sp. Silwood2. Taxonomy (NCBI): domain Eukaryota; kingdom Metazoa; phylum Rotifera; class Eurotatoria; order Philodinida; family Philodinidae; genus Rotaria; species Rotaria sp. Silwood2. The sequence goes on along the minus strand of CAJNSZ010000382.1, from coordinate 82,895 downwards.
ATATGTTTTATAATGATCTTTTCTTTTTCAAGTTAAATTGAAAAAAAGAAATCATGAAGAGAATAATACTATATCAATAGGAGAACTTATTCTTTATGGTTCATGTCTTATTATTATTTGTATAAGTATGTTGATAAGTATTCGATTTTTTGCCGATAGAATATTAATAGAATTTTATTTTTCTTCAAAAAACCAACATTTATTGTTGCCCGTTAAACTCGAAATATATTTTTATTTTTATTAAATCGTTGAAGAAGAAAACTTATCCTATTTTTTTTTTGATAAAGTATTGAAAAAACTCTATTGACTATGTCGAAGTCTTTGCAAAAATGTTCTTTTGTTGCTCATTAACTAAAATATGCTTTAAAAGAATTCTTATTCAAAACTACTGCTAAAGCCGCATTTTCTCTGAACAATTTATTGTAAGTTTTATTCTTTCCTATTCACTGTACAAATTGATATGCTTTCATAATTCAATTGATGCCTATGAGAAGAAATCGAAGGCAATCTTGGCTCCGACTTTTCAACATCGCTGTAAAGTCCTTAGAAGAGAAGTGAATCGAGTCTTCAAAATACATCAATTTGCATAGTGAATGTCAGGGAGCAAAACTCATCATTCAAAGAAAATCTGTAGTATTCAACCTGATTTACTCATAGGCAATTTAGACAGTTCCAACTGCTACTAAAAATAACTCCAAAGCAGGTCTCTAATTCTTTTCGAGTTTTTCAATTTGTACTAGTTCGTGTTTTGAGTTTGATGCGTTTCTTTTGCTGATTTTGTTTACGTTCATCTCAGTTGCTTTCTATATCATCGAGAACAAAACTTTGTCATTCACTTGTATCTAGCAGCTTGCCATGTCTTGCTAATTTAAGAATGTATGAAAAATTTATCGTGAATAGTCAAAGAGTATAGCAAAGATAAAGTAAATCGTACAGTCGGTGAATGAATCTACTTCAAACTATTTCTGTTTCACTTAATCTTTGTTTATTATTGATATAATTCTATGAAACGGCTAATGAAATATAAACAAACCATTTATTTCTATTTGCCGAGACATCTACTCAAACAGAAACTTACTTACGAGGGAACAACCTCAACTGTCGGATAACGTTCGACCTGATATTATGACTATGAGCAGATTTATGTGAGACTAAGAATAGGTTAAACAAATTTGAGCTTATGCACTACTGCTGAAGACTTATAACTGTTTTATTAATTCTTTTGTCAGAGCAGGGCATTGCTGAAAATATCAAAATGAAGAATTTTATTTTGAAATATTGCCTATGAATAGAGTTGATAATCATTAAAAACTTCTGAAAGTTTCAAAGAGAACAAACGTATCGTTCTCGATGTGCTTAACTTTCAAGCTAATTTGACTATTGCATCCATCCGTAGCAGGCTGCCCTTTTTTTGGAAATTGAATACAGGTAAAGCTCTGCATTTTGATATTGCCAAAAATGCTTGGCTCTGACAAAAGAATCCAGTACAACAGCCATAACTCTTCACTAGTACACCATAAGTCCGAATCGTTTTAAGTTATTCTTAGTAACGCAGAGTTCTACTTGTACCCATAATCTCAGACTGAGCAACATCCAACAGTTGATGATGTTTTCTTGTAAGCAGTTAATTTTTTGAAATATGTAAACCATTTAATTAATACTCCATAAAAGATATATTTTTTTATCAGTCAGTTTTACTCGAGCTAACAATTCGACATACTATTATACGAATATGCTAAGAGAAGCATTCGTAAATTCAAAAACTGGCGATGGAAATACATTTAATGATATTGCACAAAGCAGTGGCGAAGATTTTTGGAAGGTTTATTGTTAATCCAACTATTTATGTTTGCATTTGAATGTTTGTTGTTTTTCGTAGGCATTACAAGGACCTATCTATTCACGGTTGTATAATATTGATAACATTGAATCTAATACACCAAAAACTGACTATGGTTATATATATAATGAAAATAAAATTCTTGGTAATATGCAAAAGTTTTCTTTGAATAGTTCGATATAAAATATTTGTTTTATTTTTTAGGAGTTGCCCGCTTAAGACAAGTTCGAGTAAAAGGATTTATATTTATATAATTTATTTTTGATAAACTCTACATTGAAGGTTAAACCAAATTCTTGTGAACTTCATAAAGAATTTGCTAAACGAAATTTTACTCAAGAATGTTATGCAGAATATACGATTGATAAAGAAGATCAAGATTCATTTGGTAATAATTCATTAAATATCTTTACATCTGATGTGTATGTTCTATATACTCTTTTGAATTCCAACTTAAAATATATATTTATAGTTGGAATTATACATCTGCTAAACAGACTAAAACAAGTGCACATGCAGGTGTTGTATCTGAATATGGTGGTGGGGGTTATGTACAATTGTTTACTCGAAAGTATTAAATAGTATAATCATAAGTTTATAAATAATATCTTCTTAATTGTTTAGTGCTAATACAACAATGGCAATTCTTCGAGAATTAGAAAGAAATTCATGGATTAATCGAGGTACACGAGCGATATTTTTTGATGTTATTGTCTATAATCCAAATATTAATCTATTTTGTCATATACGGTAAAATAAAATTTGAATTATTATACTAAAATACAGGGTGTCTCGTAATTATAAGACCCCCTACTAAATTTCCACAAAAATAAAGATTTCCTTAACTAAAGAGGATTTCATTTCCAATCTAACGTCACACCTAAAGATATCCAGCAGTACTCTATCATATACCATATTAGTTTCAATTTAGTCAATTACCATTAATGAATAAATTTTAAAAATTTCAAATCAATGCGTCTCATAATTATAAGACCCCCCTCCCCCAATGATATAAAAATATTTAACTAATTCAAACTCTATCAACTCAAATGATTCTTTTTAGGATCCATTCGAAAGAGGAGACATGCAGCTATATGCTATAAAAAAATTAGATTGAACAAGACTACTTTAAGTTCTCTACGATTCAACAAAGTAAATGGTGGAAAATTTAAATCTCAAAAAATCAGTATGCACTTCGAGAAAAATACGTTTTCTCTTCTTTAGTGTAAGATAATCGAATTTGGAGGATACCACNGCCGGACAGATCCCCGCAAGACACTTGCCCGTATGATGCTTGCCCGCATCCTCACCCTCAACATTGTCCATTGCGGGCACGTATCACACGGGCAAGTGTCTTGCGGGTATCTGTCCGGCGGGCAACTGTTCTGCAGGCAAGTGGCCGTAACCCCAATATGACATTTAATGCAAATTTTATAAGACTATAGAAGATATCACTTCTCATGAAAAAGTGATTATTTTCTTATTATATCACTTCATACAAAAACTTTAGTGAGCATGATTCTTGTCAACATCATAACTTGTCTGTCGGATTTAATTAATGCCAAACTCAATTTAGATTCCACTTCATCTGTAACTCAAAAAGAACGCGGAGGTAAGTAGAATAAAGACATCATCTTCGCACATATAGGATGATCGGAAAGTCTTGGTCGTTTTGAAAAAAATTGCTCGTTCTTCTTCATTGAAAATTCAAAAACGCTCAAAATTGGAAGTCTAATCTCTTGTAACTAGACAGATGTTACTATAAATTTTCAGATCTCTAGTCCTTGCTATAGAGGAGATATATAAGTTCGTATAATAGAGTTGAATTTTCACTGTTAATATAATGACGAACAATAGAATATTTCACATTTTCATAAATCATTAGTCTTTTTCTGTTGATTGAATAACCTATTTTGTTGATTAAACATTGCAATCTTCTCGATATTGAATTCATCAATTTTGATCCCATGATGGAATTAAATGAAAAAAATCAAAACTTAAATGCCGAAAACAGAAAAGCAAAAGCAGAATTTGTTGAAGAAGATTTGACGAAAGGGAATGGTGGACAAGTTGTCATATGTTAATATACGTTCAATCAGAGTTAAAGATATTTAAATAGGTGTACTTTTTATAATTCTCTTAATATTTTCTCTTTCTGGTATCTTTCTTTTTACCTTTTCTTTCATTTTTTTTTAATGTAATTTCTCGCTATTTTGAGTTTGGGACATGGAAAAAAGTCTTCTGTATCGTACGAACCTATATATCTGTCGTATAATAAGGACTAGAGATTTGAAAATTTAGGGTAACATTCGTCTAGTTACAAAGGATTAAACTTCAAATTCTGAGCATTTTTGGATCATCCTTTACCATATTTTAATCTAAAGAATACTTTGAGTTAGATAAGGTCCTTACGAAGTTTTTTTTCGTCAACAAAACTCAACAGATTAGAATTCAGAGTTCTTCAAACCTAGCGACAAAAATCACGTTGATATTTAGAATCAGCATGATTATTTACCAATAATTCGTTAGACTGGCAAAAAGCTATTGAATAATTGGTAACGTTTCCTCATTAGTCTAGTATCAATTATTTTGCCATAATAAATGCTTCTTTTCTATATTGATATTTTTTTGTAAAACAGTTCAAATCATTCACATTTACAAACTGTAAATTGTAAAACAAAGAAAATCTTATCATATTCATACTTGGTATAAATTGTTCAGCTACTGCAATAACATCTTCAAAATTCACCAAATCAGTTGATCTAAATACATATTATCATTAAAAAAAAAACAACAAATTGATTCAAAATTCAAATCTTAGCTTTTTACCCTTTATCTTCTGCATCGTTAGGAAAAATAATATCTGAAATGAATTTCATTAAAAATAAAATCTTCTTTTTTAATCGAAATTAAATACCTTGTAGAGCACGAATAACAAGAATAATATTCTCTTCATCATTCAATATATTATCCATTCTATTTTCCACAGCATATGAAAAAAATGTATCAAATGTATTTTTCAATGGTACACGAAATACATTTAATAAATGAATTAATAATGGTGATGCAGAAAAAATTTTTTTAGCTATAAATATACAATAAAACTTCTTGAAATATTCTAATAAGATTATTTACCAATAAAAATTAAATGATCATAAGTACTATCAAGTTCTCCATCACAAGAATTAATAGGTTCTTCTATCATGGGTTCAAAAAATGGTTCAGTAATATTTGCATTATTTCCATAAATAGAATTTTGAAGCTAAACAAAAAACAACAGAATAAATTATTCAATGTGAATATAGAATAGTTATACCTTCTCTTCAATAATATCATTAAATACAGGACTTGGTTGTGTCGCTTTTAGTTTAGCTGGTTCAGCATAATTTAATAATGATATAAGAAATGGTTCAAGATATTGTCCTTTCTAAAGTCGAATATAGAAATCATTTTCAAAATAAATAAATGTATGATACCTCAACACGTAATCGACGTGGAACAACTTTAAACATTTTAGCTAAAATAATTTCACCATTAGGTAAAGTAAAATCATCTGGTTGCTTTAGAAAATTATATAATAATTCACTATTACGTAATGTTGGCTTGGATAATAGATGCTAAAATGAAATTCATAGTAAAAATATCGCATAAAAAAGAATTTATATTTTACTCGTAAAAAATGTTCAAAATCATCTTTAATTGATGCAAGAAATTCAAGACTTCGTGCTGTTGTTGCTGATCGTCTAGATGGTAAACGAGCATCATAAAAAATTCCATGAAATTCAGTTAATTTTTGTTCTAATAAATAAAAATCTTGGTAACGTCTAAATAAAAATAAAACAAATGGTATTAGTTTTATCGTTAATATAATTGTTTTTATTTACCTTGCAACTATCCAATGAGGTTTTTCTTCATTATTAATCAATGGATTATCTAAAATGATATATTTTATTATACTTATAAGAAAAAAATAAATAAATCTATACCATTATTTGAATCAAATCGTTGAACTTCAATAATCAATGCACAATATTTAGAATTAGAATTCAAATTTTCACGTAATTCTTCAGCATGGATATGAATACGCCATGTACTCAAGTCTCTTTCGTCTAATGACTAAATGAAATTAAATTATAATCGAAAACACAAGATGATAATAAAATTAACATACACTACTACTAGATATACTTGTTGTATCTTCTGGACATTTAAGATGTACATCATCTTTTTCTTCCATTTCTAAAATAAAAAAAATAGTTCAATAAATTCAATCTTAGACAAATAATGCATAACAATCTAGAGTGTTTTTTACAACAAAGAACGTATTTTCTTTAATCTAAGTCATTAAACAAAAGACATTGCCATGAAAAATAATTTTTAAATATTAATAAACTTCTGTATCATTTGAATAATTCATTGACAGCTGTCATACGACAATGCCTACAAGGACTAGCATGTCATTTTGTCTCTCAATAGTTTTCTTTTGCATTTATCTTCATTATTCATTTCGTATAACACTGTTCCATTCCGATAAATAATCTATCGTAAAATTTTTTTAAATATGAACTCACAGAGGTGTCAAAGTGTGGGTTCGAAAATTTTCGACTCCATAACCTCTAGGTTTCGGTTAGAAAAAATGCTTAGTTCAGACAGAACTAGAACCGAGACCATATCTATTTAAAATACATGAATCGTGACAATAGGATATTTGGCGTAAATTTTATACGGTCATAAAAAGGTATCGTTTCCAATGAAAAAGTGTTGGTCCTGATCCCAGCCATAGAGAAAATTGGTTTCGGACCATCTTGTCAATATCTAATATAGAGCGCATCCAATATCGCCTACCAATGGCTTATTAAACAGTTCTGTCAATGAGTAATAACATCTATATGGTATTACACATTATAACCCGGCAGTAATGATGCTAAAAGCTTTTTTGAATATTTTTTGTTTTCCTTATTGAATTTATACAAGTATGAAAATATAATGAAAGAATACAGTTAGACGTAAAATTTTCTCGAATTGGAATATTCGATTTTTACCTTGATATGAAGTTGTTGTATAATGATGTGATCCACTATATTGATTAGTATTTTCATTTGTATTTCTAAATATAAAAACAAAAAACAAATTATTGAAACTGAAATATTAATTCATTGTCTAACAAAAGACAAAAAAGCTCGATATATAAATAAATATGTACGTAGAAATATATTATGGTATAAAAATTGGGGTATAGTATAGAATAGTAATCAAACCTGATCTCTTCAATATGTACAAAATCTGATGTTATATCATCAAAACTAAAACTATTATGAACGAAAATAAATTAAAAAAAAAATATCAGCACACACAAAAGAAAAATTCAATATACTTTTGTTTCGTAGTTCGATAATCCGGTGAATCCATACGACGACCACATATATAAAAAAAATGTTCATCACTTGTTAAAAAATTTCGTTGATATTTTTCTTCAATTAATTCATAAATTTTACAATGAAATCTTGATAATAATGTAAATGTTTGTTGAATATTAAATGATTTATTAAAATCATTTGACTTTTTTTCCTTTTCATCTTTAATACTTTCTTCTAATTCATGATAAATTAAATATTTTATTTCATCTATAAGTGTATCTTCATCATTATATGGATTACTAATAATAATACAAGCATCAGAATTTAATGGATTTAAATAACGTTCATCAATACGTTTTAAACGTTGATAAATTTTTTTTCTTACTAATATATCTGTAGCTATTGGAATATCATTTAAAATATCTGTTAATGTTAAATAAATACTTAATAAACCAAGTGAACCATGACGATCAAGTACACGACTAAATTGACTCATTAATTCTTTTTCATACATAACATCAGTTAATTCTAAAGCTAATTTATTTTTATGTAATGATCCATTCATTGCACAAAAATGTGAAAGAATTTCAACATATGCATTAGATTCATTAGTTATTTTTATTTTAATATTATTTGTTTGTCGACGTTGAATAGCTGTTGTAAAATAAAGATGAAATAAACGATTTAATGTATCTGGTTGACAAATAGCATCAATACCATCCATTAATATTTGACATACAAATAATTCACATAAAAAATGACGTGAACCTTTACATTCATATATAAATTTTGGTGCTATTATTGGCATTAAATTAAGCATAAGACTTTTTAAATATTTTAATTCTGATCGACGATTATACATTGCTATATGAAGATCATCTTTATACATTTTTCGAAGAAATTCTATTGAATCACTTGATGAATGAACTTCTTTGGTATGAATATAACGATCACATGTTTGAAACATTAATGGAATAAGTCGTTCAGCAATAAAAACATTGAGATCAACCTTTATAGAGAAAAAAAAAAGATTAACTTTGCAAAAGAAATTTTTAAAAAAATGTTAACCTTTTCTCGAATGTTATCTTTTCCAATATTTACAAAAACAAAAAAACAATTCTTGATATCATTTGCAAACAACAGTTAGGACTCTGAACCAGAGGTGCTTATAAGACAGAGTAAGATCTTTATATTAGAGGACTACGGATTCTTCTCGACCCGAATTTTTTCACTAAACTTGTCATTTTAATAGAATAATATTTCTTATATTAATTGATTATGATTGCAGTTTTATGACACTTTCTATTGACAGTCTCATTTTTATGAATTTTACTGTTTTTAATTTATTCTCTAATATGTCAATTATTTGGTTTTATTTTTCCAACAGTGTTACTTAAAAAACCTTTAATATTCATTTTGAAGTTAAATAGATAATATATAGTGAACAATTTTTTGTGTAGAAAAATGTGAGAAAATGATTACTAGTATTCGAAAAAGGTTGAAAACAAGGTCAATGCATCACAAAATTTTATTATTGATATTTATACAAAATGTTAATCTGATAAACTTATAAATCATTTAGATATTTTATTTAAAAACATTTTCTTTCATCGTTCTCACAAAAAAATGTGAGATGAAAATATGCACTCAAGACTAGTAGAATGACCATAGTATTGATCTGCATTTATACATTTCGAAGTATCTTTCTTTCAGATGATATGTTGAAAATAAAAAAATAAATATAAAAATTTAGATAAAATGTTGCAAAACATTGTTCTGAAACTAGCTATTTGATTAGCAATCCTAGTCGTGCAGATCCTTAGTTTTGATATATCGAAATTGACTCATGAATTAATTTATTTTAAAAATGAAACTTAAGCAAAATTTGAGAATTGAATAAAGACAATTTCATAGATTCCGATCGACAGAAGATAGCTGCATGTATCCTGAAAGACTTTTTGTTCATACTATATGACAATTATCTCAACATTATCAACTGATTTAAATTGAATTGACGTCTGTAATTGTTACATCTAATGTTTCACACAAAAACATAGACAGACACATGAACACTTTGGTACACATAAAAAAAGCTAGGAAATGCAGTTTAGGACGTGTTCTCGTTTCCTGATGACGGAAAGTTCAGAAACAATAAATCTTGACATTTCTAATTAATATTCTATAAGAGAGCATATGGTTATTTCTCTTACAAATGCAATTATTTATTTTTATTTTTTTTTTTATTCAAAATAAAATCATAAATTTATATACGAGTTGATTAGCATTAACATTAGTAAGAAAAAAGCATGTTATCTTGGGTTATTCTCTGATTAAATTCAAGATTCCGAAAGTTATCTCCAAATTTTCGAGAGTGAATTGTATCCTGACATCCAATTTCCGAACTTCCTTTTGAGTTCTTGTTCGCAGGAACCCAAAGTTCATAACATCCTCGTATAAGAAGATATGAAAAGTGTTATGAAAATCTCGGCACATATTTAAAAAAAAAGCTAGAAAATACAGTTTAAGATGCGTTCTCATTTCTTGAAAATGGAATGTTCAAGAATAAGAACTCTGATCTTACATTATGTAAACGACGAATAACTGTTGCTAAAAGATATCGAAAAACATGTTTTGTTTCATGAACAAGACTATCATCTTGAGTAATCGTTCTAAAAAGAGAAATATTTCTTTTAATTAAATCTTAATTTAATAATCATGAATACTAACGATAACCATGGATATATATGATCTCGAAGACATAGACGACAAAACTACAAAAAAATGGAAAAACAATTTTAAATTATTTAATTAAAGAAACAAAAATAATCACTTACGTTATTAATAGCTGTGTCAACTTCTTTAGAAATCATTAAATGAACCCAAGGATTCTTTTGCATATAAATACAATTTGCACTTTAAATAAAAAAGTTAATATACAATAATATAATCTAAATAATTACTTTTGTTTTCGTAGAAGTTCTTCTTTTAAATTCTAAAGAAGAACCTATTTGTGTTTGTTTTTATTATCATAAATTTTATACCTTAGTTACGTCGAAAAATACAATTAAATTTGGCCAACATGTCAATGATTTTTCCAGATTATTTAATTTCACTCTAATTCAAAAAATTTTAATGAAAGCAAATAAAAAAAATAATAAAATCTTTACATACACATAATAATCAGTTAATTTATAACTGATTGCTAATAGAAGAACGAAGAAGACAACATGTATTTTTCTATATTAAAATTACAAAAGAAAATTTTTTTATTAGTTTTTTAAACTCTAAAATAACGTACCCAAATAAAAGAAAAATAGTTAGAAGAAAAATAGTTATTCCTATACCAAGAATAATTCGTTGGATATTATCTTTCGTCATCAGATTATCTTTATCCATCTAAAAAACGTATATGATAAATCAAGTTAATTTTATTGCTTTGTTTTGTTATTCTATTTAATAATTTCGAATCAAACTAACAAAAATTAATGTTTTTATAAAGAAAAAATGCAATTTATTTTTTTCTGTCAGGTCGAATAACTTCTCGTACACGTTGATCAGCTTGAGCAATAGGTGCTTTTTCAACTTCTTGCCATTCTTTAGCTAATTCTTCTGCAGCCCATTTTGTATTCGACCATTTTTCTGCAAATTTTCCTGATAAAATATTATCATGTAGAATGCGTCGAAATTTTTCACGTATTTCTTTTCCATCATGACGATTCATTGTTGATAATTGACCATATTGACTTGTTCGTGAATGATATTTTAATTGTTTAACAAAACCTTCATCAGCAGCACGTTCAAATATTTCAGCTGGTTCTTTACTTAAATACATATCAAATAAAATAGCTTCATCAGAAAATCCAGCGTCATGTAAAACATTATAACCTTCACGAAATATTGCCATAATTTCAGGCCAAAGTGCTTGTTCGGCAAATAAATCAATACCAGCTTCTTCACGACATGATGAACTAACAGCACCATTACCTCGTGTTGCTCCAATGGCGCAAGCAACTGAAAGACATGTTGCTAGAGCTGTACCACTAGTATCTTTTTCAACAGATACAAAACATGGATATGGAATTTTTTGAACATAACGATCACGTACACCAGCACCAATCATTCGTGGTGCAACCATAACAACATCCATATCATCAGGTATATCAAGTAATTTAAATGCAACATTATATCCACTTGCAACAACTAATGTACTATTTGGTTTTAGATTGCCACGAATTTTTTCATTCCAAACTGTTTGTTGATCTTCATCAGGAATAAGTAACATAAGAATATCGCCTTGACGAACAGCTTCTTCAATACTCACTGGATTAAATCCATCTTCACAAGCTTGTTTAGCATAATCATCATCAATATTACCAATGACGATATTATTCACACCACTATCACGTAAATTTAATGCTTGGGCACGACCTTGATTTCCATAACCAATAAATGCAACAGTTTTACTACGCACGATATTCAAATCGGCATCATCGTCATGATAAATTTTAACTGGCATTTTACAAAATAAAATCTATTGAAACAAAAAAGAAAGAACATAACAGTAGGTGCTAAATTTCAGCGTGCATGTCACCTTTTCGACTCACGAAAAATACGAAACAACACTAGAACCACTTATTTGCTTATCTGTATCAACTTAAATAGAAGAAGAAAAAAGGGGAGAGGAGACGGGTTTATATGTGTGTGCTTATTGTGCTGTGGACTAGAAAGAAAAAAAAAGCATCGAAGAACATGGTGAGATAAAATATAATGCACAGGTACATAAAACGCATGTTTCACCCTTGTTGAAAAAACAAAAAAAAAGAGAAAATGAAATAAGATAGGCAAGTTAAAAGTTCGTTTTCAAGCTAGTATATTTGTTTTTTTTTTTATTTTTTTTGTTTATCGTGACAATATGCATAATAGAACAAAAACACTGTTTAATTAGAATGCGAGAGAATAGAATTTTGAAAGAAAAAATTATTGTTTTATTTTTTGTTATGTACATTTAATGTTTATGCATTTGGTTGATTTTGTGTTGATGATGGTTGTAAATTAATATGTATATCTTGTTCTGATATTGGTTGCTCGGGTGTAGTTGATGCCTTTTTATCTATAAGATCATTGAATGCATGTGTTGTACCACCTTGTTGTTGAGAATTATTATCTATGCCATGGCCACTTGAAATATTCAACCATTGTTCAACTTCTTTGACACCACGTTCAGGATCCTAAAAGACTTTTGTTTTATTAATTAGTTTGAAAAATTCTTCTCTTACCTGATGATTTGAAACAGGTCGAGTTGTTACTGAAGCACTAAAAAAAATGAAGATAAATTATTTATAAAGATTAAAATAAAAACGAATCATGTGTGAAAGAGAGCAGCAAGATGTTTTTTTCCATTGAAAGGACACAAAAAAGAAACGTATAGGTTAACAACAAAGAGCAAAATATCTGCTTACGAATGAATACTCATATGTCTTCTTTAAGAAGAAAATATCGATAAAAATTATTTGAAAAAATATTATTTGTATTACTTACGTTGACTGTTGTGGGCTATTTTTTGGTATTGCATCAGATGATGTTGAATTAATATCTAAAATATTTAAAAAAATTGTTTATTTTATTGAGAAAATAAAAATAAAATACGAACGCATATGTTGTAAATTATTTTGTAATGTTAATGATTCTTCATCAAATTTAATTAATGCTGGTTCATTGTCTTGATTACGTGGTGAAGGCAATGTCTGGAAAAAAAACAACAACAACAAATCAATGAAATGATTTTGAATTTCAAAGAAAAAAGAGAATATATACTTTTGTTGGTGATGATTGAGAAGTTGGAATTGCACTTGGAGGTGGTGATGCTGTTTGATTTAATATTGGTACTTGAGATGGACCAACTCGTCTTTCCCGTTCTTGCATATAATTTTCGAAGGTTTTTAATGAATTATTAAATTCATCATTATAACGTAACAGATCAACTGTTAGAATAAAAAAAAACAGTAAGAAAATATTTTCATATCATTTACCAGTTATTTCATCAATAGCAACTTGTGTAAGTAAATCAATAATACGTGCTTGCATTTGTATACATGTTTTATGTAATTCCTTAAAAGCAAAGATAAAATTTCATCTTAGACAATTTAAAGAATACTATTGAATGAGTAAATCTAAGTATACAATCTACAGATATTAATTGTAAAAAAACTATTTTCGAACATTCATCTATTGTTATTCATATTTCTTGATTTTTACAATCACTAGAAAATATTTTATGAGTCTATTTTCATAAACGACCAATCTAATGTTCAATGAAGGCACATCTACACATGAAAGAATCTTAAAATGTGAGACAATAAATTAAATTGGTGATTCTTTTAGAAAAAAAAACAGAATGAAACTAGACATGAACGGGACCAGTTATTTTGGCCTTGACGGAGTCAAAACGACCTTGCCCATATCTATCTGTTTACAATACATGAATCTTGACAATATGACATTCGATACAAGTTTTGCACGATCGTGTAAGATATCGTTCTCAATGAGAAAGTGTTGGTTCCAGTTCCGGCCGAAAAAATTTGGTTCCACAACCATCTGGTCCAGATCTAAATGAAACCTATTCGACACGAGTAAGAGAAATGAATGGTCTTTTCTGTGCAAATCGAGAAAAACAACATGTGGATATAGATTTCAGCGGCTGTGTATAGAGTTGTAAACCAATGCTCTGATCGACGTCAATGGTTGAAATCGAAAAGAGAAAAATGATTATAGACAACTTTATAATACGAAACTAGATTAAAAGAACCCCGAAAACTGATCTCGAGTGTCCAAAAAACATTCGAATGTCTAATATATACATATTTATGTCGTGGCGACGGCTTACATCTCTAGCTGTGTATATTACTAAAAGACACAATAAGAATCCTGAACGTCTTAGTTTCTGATTAATAGGTTTGCTTTACCTTTTTCAACACTTTTGCAGAATGGGGCTCAGTAGAAAAATTTCAAGACTGATAAATCTTGATGAGTACAGGAAAATTTACCATAAGCTCGAAATTCTCGGATGCTTTCCTGTAGAATATATGAGAGTTGTATGAGGAAAACCATCTTCCCTGTGTCTCAGCCACAATACGTTTGATAGGACTAATGAAATCTTTTAACCAGTATTAGGAACCGTTTGGTTTATGTACTGTTGTTTTTCTTCCGTTCGAATGCAAACCCGATAACCCTGAGAGCAACCTTTAAAATGCATGTTTTTTAACTGAAGTTGTTTTTGTGAAACTTAGCAAAATTCAGCAGTACTTGATATTTAAAAAATTTTAAAATTATGTACTCTAAACAGTTTCTCTAGTATAAGTAGAAGAAAATTTCAGCTCGATTAAATGTATTGTGATTCAGAAATGGGCGCTATGATTCACAAATATTTGCCAAAAAAACAAGAGGAATAATGTATACATTTTATTGCTTTTCAGCGTAAATGTTTCATTTTTTCTGACATTTATAGTTATATATTAATACTTGAACTATGGTCAGTAGATAGAAGATACTTTGAAGCGTAAATGAAGCAGAAAAAAAATAAAATTTAAAATTTTCAGTCGCGTTCTATTAACCTATCTTTATGGATTTCAGTTAAAATATTTATATTGCAAATAACAAGAGGTATTATCAAATTCTTTAAACAAGATACATTGCAGAGAAAGTGAAAAACATGATAAAAGAATTTTAACAAAAAAAAAAAAAACAATGGATTATTTTATTCTTTATGGATATATATGAACATATCTCTAATGTTAAATTATCCACAAAACCAATCTCAAATACTTACCTTTCAAAAGAACATCACTTACTCGTATTTGCTTATTCCTGTCAACAAGCAAAATAATTATAAAAGAATAGTCATATGTAATTTTTATTATATTTTACGAACATACGTAACTTTTATTGGGAGCCGGACAATTGTTCGCAGGTGTGAAGCAAGTGGCTGTGATGTCAGAACTATGAGGTTTCTCTTCATCTACACCCATGTAAGCAAGTGTCCTAGTCCCCTTTTATTTTACCAAAGAAAAACTAGTAAGTATTATGAAATATAAAGCTGAATGTTTTTTTTTGCTATCCTAAATAGTTACTACTCCTCAATGGTAAATTCTATCCAGTAAATTGGGTTTTTTGACGAAGAATCGGAAAAGGAAATTTGTAACGTCACAAACGAAAATGGAAAATTATTTTTAATAAAATCCTTTACCAATAATAAATCTAAATCTAATGGATGTTCTTCACCCGGTTGCAATGTAACCAACATTTCACCAAATACTTGTACATTAGTTTGCACAACATCTAATTCACTACGTAATTTAGCTATTTGTTCTGGTGTCATTTGTTTTAAAACTGTATGTTCATGAGCAGCTTGTTGAGATGAAACATCCGACAATGATCGATTCTAAACATAATTTATTACACAAAAAAAGGTTAAAACAATTTAATTACTTCACGATGCGTCGTACCAGTAGCCGGTTGAGACTATAAAGCAAAAAAAAATCTAATCAAAAGATAAATAGTTTTGTCTTACCATTGATCGTGAATATTGCGTAGGACGTTCAATTGTTCCCTGGATTTTACAAAACAAAAAAAAATCAATTTTTAAAATATATTTTTTAAAACTTACTGTAGCCGGTACTGCTGCTTTAATAGCATTTTCAGGTTCAGCTGGTGGAAATTCTAAACCTTGTTGTTTACATTCTTCATAGAAATGTTCAACATTAATTAAATCAGGATCATCACGAAAAGCCAATGCCCATATCTAAACGAAATGATTATTTAAAATAAAAAATTGTTTAATATATTTTTACTTGAATCATGCCAAGAACTTGTTCTTGTATAGCTGTTGGTGGAGTATTTTTTGGGGCAATAACTGCTTTAAAGTCTTTTAAAAAGTCTTTTTGTGCTATTTGCAGATGAAAAAGTTTTCCACAATTTTTTGTTAATGCTTCTAATAACTGGAAATAAATAAAATTTATATTATGAAAATTTCCTAATTATTTAATATTACAGTAAGAGTTAATCCAATTGTACGCCATCCACTTGTTACAGGATTTATTTGTAAACGTTTTCGAATAATTTTTATTGCTTCTTTTGCACTAATCAATAAGAGAAATATTTTATTTTAAATAAAAATTTTAAATAGAAATACCTTTCTTCATGCATTCCAACATGATCACAAATTTTCATTATTAAAGCCCAATCTTCATTTGGTTGATTTCCATCAGTAGCTTTTTCAATAGCTTGTTGGAGAGGTGTTGGTTGCGTAACTCCACGAAAGAAACTTGCCATTTTTTTCTAGAATTTTTCAACGAAATAAAAATGTTTTTTTTATGATTTATTCGATCGACGTTAAATAACAGATGGTAGAGGCCAAATGAATATCGTAAGTATGAAAAAAAAAATGACAAGACTATAGAATGAAAGGACTAAAAAACAACAACAAATGACATAAAAAGAAAAATGAATCATCTTGATAATATCTATCTTCAATTGCATTGGTTGATTAGTCTCAACCAACTAAAAGTATTACATGAGAGTTTTCATTTTATGTGATACACTTCCGTTTTTTAAGAAAATATTTTTTTTTAACATTCACAATTAGGAAGCCTTTTATCAGTACGGAACGAAAAGTAGAAGATAAGTCTAAATTACGAATGATTGAAGGCATTTATTGAAGGGTTAATATAAATACGAATTATCACATGAGCAAAATGTATCGGGTCATCAAGTTTGAAGTAATAATGACTGAAGAGGTTGATTGGAAGATTTTCGCTAAAGTTGACCGGATTTGGAGTGAACAGATTGGACGCTTTTTGGAAATTGATGAACACTATAAAATGCTGGAACTCCACTGGTGAAAAAAGAAAATTTTTTGAAGATTGGGGTGTTACTCATCAGCATCCGTTCGCAACACTTTTGCGTATGAGAATTTTTTACTTGACTGTTTTTATACACGAGAACAACACTGAGAAGAATAGAACTCGTTTATTTTGCAAGAAAACATTCTTTCAGCTTTGTCAAATAATAAACCTTGCTTTTTTTTTATCGTACTCTTAGTGCTAACATTTATTTAATTCAAATATTGAAGTTAAGTTGAAATCATATAGGAAAATAAAAGTTGGTAAGTCAATAAAAAACACTCTGACCTATCCTCTTGAAAAAGAAGATATGTTCAATCTACTATTGTCAACTTTTGCTTTTCAGCAATCAACTAAGTTGAAAATTAAATAACAATAGAATAATAAATAAGTATGTTTGAATTAGAAGAATTTAAAAGAAATGTAGAGTTAATGTCACCGACGCGCTTCCGGCTATTTTAAGCATAGGCTAAACAAACAAAACTTCAAGAAAATGACCATGAATAAAAATAGAAGCAAGTAAAACGAAACGGAAGATTAATCTTAAAATATTACAATTTAAGAAGAATTATTTTTGAGGAAAAAATTGACAACTATTCAATTTCACTTTAGATTGATTAGTGCTGTATCTGATTGTTTGCATATACTTTTAGATAATTGACAATCAGGTAACATATCGAACTAAGCATTATGCGTGAATAATTCTTAATATTTTCTTAATTTGAGAACAGTAGTTGTTATGCTTAATTAATCCATCTTGATAAATATACTAATCAAAGTAATATATATTAATTAATCGGATATTAATCTCATAAACAATATCGTGTACAAATACTTTGAAGTTAATATTATATCAGTTTTTTTTTTCATTCTCAAAAAAAATTATAGAATACCAGACTCAAAATAAGATACCAATAAAATTTACACTAAATTGATCTTCTTGGAACAGATAATCATATGTTATTTAATACCATCTTATAACAGAATAAATCTTAGCCGAATTTTGAATGAATATTGAATTTTTGAATTATAATAATTCGACAAACGGAATATAATATACAAACGAACCAATAGCGGATATTGGCCAGGTATTTCAAAAGAATAATTGTATGGAAAAATATATTCGATATCTACTAAAAGTCTACACCTAATAGTAAATATCGAAAGAATTGTGAAATTTTAGAATATCAAAGACTTCATCTGTAATAGTGTCTTATCAAGTAACTGTATATATATATGATAATATTACGTAATTGTATCTGTTTCCAAATGCTATAAATTTCAAATACACATTAAACTACAAACTAAAAACAATAAGATTTGATCAGCATAAATCATTATAAATGACCAAGCTGATGCAGTTCATTTTTTGTAATAATAATAATTCCAAATACAATAGTTACAGACTTAATAATCTAGTGTGTCTCAAACGTCTTTGAAAATTACTAATTTTGCGTTTATCTAAAACTGGCACAACTTCATTAATAGTAGATTCACTAAAATATTTGTTCTTAAGAGCATGAAACTTTGCTGGAAACCTTCTTATATTTGAATAATATGTAAAATGAACGAACATTAATTTTCCATAATCAACTGATGCTCTTTGTTTCGCAGGAGTCTCCATAATCTTTTGACAAAATACATTATTATTATAAACATTGATTGGTTGATCAACATTAAAGTTTGATCATACATTAATTAAATTGTTCGTCAATAAATTTATTTGGATTTTTATTTTATTATAATGCCATTCGTAGTTTTTCATGTTCATTTAAACATGCTGAAAAAGTTAAACAATATACAATCGCACGAAGTAGCATACTAAAAAGTGTTTTCTTCTTCTTGTGGATTGGATGAATGCTATTAAATGGTGGTAGGGTAAGGTTTATGTTAATGAATACTCTATACGGAAAATGTCCAACAAGCTACTCCCGCGCCGATATCCCACACGTACGCTAACACCACAAAGCCTCAAGAAAAGATGTTCTAACGTGTGTTCTATTGGAGCCAAGAATATTAATTCATAAAGGATTTTCTCCTCTTAGAGCGTTATTCTTCATCGAGACAAATGAATAATTCCCTACTGTGACAGTGCAGCATATCCTTGGAGTAAGTTGGAAAGAATAACATCTACATTGAAGGGTTGTAACAGTTGACTCTTCATTCGATTGCAATTCGTTTTTTCTTTTGACCAAGCGTTCTTTTCTTGGTGAGAAGAATTTGAAGCGAAATCGTCTTGAAATTTTGAATGAGAAAAAAAAACGTAGGAATCAGGATGCATGGAAAGCAATGAAGAAAGAGAAATAGATGCGGTAAAAAAGAGAAATATATCTTATTTCTTCATTAATATTTATGCAGTGAATATTTAGAAATGATTAAACTCCACATCATAGTTAATAAGGAACATAGTATATCGAGTGTTTCTCGTCAAGAAATGAAGATAATCTTTTTCTTCTAGATGTGTATCAATATGCTACGTAAATTTTGACAAATTGTTTCATTTATTAACAGGTTGAATCAAAAATTCGAGCAATCACATGTAGAACATCTTGTTACTTCTGAACTACAATAACTTTTTCCATTTTAAAGTAGTAGATGGTAGGGTGTGGATGCGAGTGGATGTGGATGTGAGCTGTAGGTGTCAGCTTTTGTCTCTCAGTTGTAGGTGAAAATTTGGATCTGGGGCGCAGCTAGGTGTCAGTGCAATGGTAGATGGGCATGCACCTGCCCTCAGCCACACCACATCCATGTCCAAACCTTTGTGTCCTCACACCATCAACGGCTCTTCATGACGTTTTGAAAAGCTATTAATTTGACGTAAACAAAAAAAAAATATTTTGTGGGATGTGTCGCGCGCGGAAGCATCTATGTCCGAAAATATTCGTGAACTCTGTTAGTGTTTAAAAAGTCCTACCTTGATTATAAAAAAGAGTGGCGCGAGTTTAAAACAGAACAACAATCACTTATGAGGGAATTCAAATACGGTTCATAGTACATTCGAAACCGTGTAGATTGAGCTGCATATGCAAATGCAAGGATCTATTTACATCTCTTTTCATATAAATCACCAGTGAACTTATTCGCCAGCATGAATTTAGTCATTATCTTTTAGAGATTCTCTTCGGTTGTAAAATAGTTTCTGCACGGATTCCGGACAACCGTAATAGATAGAGCATTCACAAAGTTTTCAATGTAACCCATACGGGATTATAATGTGAAATACGATAGGTTTGTTCTAATCGTAAACGAGAGTCTTGCACACATTGATCATATTACTCTGAATGGAGTGGAAAACTAACAGTTGAAAATGCCTCTAGTGGTTTGCGAGGCTAGAACATCTTATTCATTCCGCCTATTCCTCTGCCACAGTCTGTGACGCTGGAAAATCTTATACTTAGAACAATCCGCTCAGACGAAATTTGGACAATAGGAATTTTGAAATTGGAATTTGAACAGTATTGAGTATTACTTGATATTTTATTGTTGAAATTCGAGTGGAATTCAGACAATAACGCAATAGTAAGAATTATTGTGATTGCTTCAAAACCAGATTTTCTCATTTGTAGATCAATATAAAACTAACACTTTCTGTGTAAAAACTGGTCAATGCGGTCCTATAAGAAACCAATGTGTGGAACTCCCAAATGCTAACGGTTACAGATTTGAGACATATTGCCAGTGATTTAAAAATGGTGTGTTTAAAAAAAATGCGAACTAAATGAATAAATCAAAATCATAACAATTTTTATAGTTTATACGCTCACTGCAATGTGACCGTTTCGGAAATGTTTGCATTTATAGTTGCTTGTATAACTATTTACTGAAATCATTTAACATTGTTCTACTGTAAAAGTTTATTTGTAGTGTCAGATACATCTTCAATACATAACTTCTGTTTCTCTAATGATAATATATGTTATATGCGATATAAGTCAGAGAAGAAGCAAATATAATTTCATTTTGTTGCGTCGTCGGTTCAACTACCATGTTAGTCTACTACACATATTAATTTTATCGTCCAGTAAACTACCACGCGCATTATCCTTTCTTGATCAATTTTGAGACTTAGTTCTGAGCTTCGCCTAAAATTAAAATTGAATTACTCCATATTTTTTTATGTCCGTCATAATCTGAATCTATTAGATCGAAAATATGATCACCATATTAATCGACACCTGCAATAAGACCCTTTCGTTGTATGAAAAACATAAACCCACAATATTTAAAGTAAACAGTTAGAATCTACAGATTTTCTAAATGATCTAAGCATTGATATTACTTCAGTGCTGTTTCTTGTTGCTAGGAAAACGTATCCAATAATCTTTGACTTACTCCTCCCCAATTTGCTAGTATTGAGAGTTGATTATTTGGGTTTGTAATGAGACTCCGGAGGGGGGGGGGGAGAGTGGAGTAGTGCACAAAAAGCTAGATTTTAACTTAAATTGACTATTGTTTTCCTCGAAAATGTATGTGAGTTCCGAAAAACCAAATATCCATGGCAAATTATTTTTTCCACTAGTACTACCAAAAGAATCAAAAAAAGAAAACATACATAGTTTGTGTAGAAATAAGCCTATTACAAAGAGTTAAATGAAGAAAGCAAAGTTTTTGAGGAAAATTATTCTCAACATAACAATATATATTCCCCGAACAAAAGCAATATCTACGAGCAATAAAAAAAGAGCAGTGCAAATTCAACAGAATTTAAATTGATTAACATTTTCATTATCAACGTTGTTATCGATTACCGTTGGAGTCCAGTTAACTTTTTTTTTCTTAGGACATTGGTGTGTGTTAGGTTTGGGTGTGGGTTTTCTCATTTATCATAGCCATAGTCATATTCACAACCACGTCCTGACCACATCAAAAAGAGGAGATGTGGTTTTATATGTTGATTTATAAATTACCACTAAGCAATCGATGAAAACAGAGAAGAGATATGAAGAGAAAAGAAAGAACGAAAATAGAAGTAGAAATATAATAATCTTTGTAAAATGAACAGTATAGAAAAAATAGATCATACTATGAATCACAGATAATGAAAGGAATTCGAATGGATTGGGCGATAATGCGTGGTGAACTCAACATCCATAGACAAGAAGAAGAAGAAAAGAAAATGCATTTATGTACGAGAATGAATAGGCACGCAGTAGTTATTCGCAAGGACGGTATCATATTAACTGCCATTCAACTTAGTTTTTGCAGTTCGAACTATCGCATCTATTGTCTGGATTCCAATGAAATTTGTACATTGTCAAAATTCTAATACTGAAATTCCTATTGTCCAAATTTCACAGAACTGGGCAACTCAAAAGTAGTGGCACTATCACTTTATTTCCATCTAGAAAGCTTGAACACATTTTCTTTTTTTTTTCTGTAGTGATAAAGAAAATGATTCTCTATTTTTCTGTGGGTATTTGACTACTGTTCAAGTAATATCATGATAATAATATTTCGATGAGAGCTGTTTTTGCATTATGTGCGACGACTATACTAATACCAATCTACTGGATAATTTTGAATGAATTTCGATAGATACAACATAGAGAGCTGTGGTTTTCATTATAAAAACGAAGGGATGAAGATACATCAAAACGTGTATTAGGCCTTTTTTTTATATGATTTTTTAAGGCTTTCAATCGACCTCTTCGAAAACAAACCTATCTGGTGAGGTGTTTACAGTGATATCTCCATCGCCAGTTGTGTATTCAAGTCAGCAATGGAAGACGTACAAAGCTGCACAAGGTTCAGATGTTTTGAATTAATTATACAAGACTTATAGATATTCTAGTCCGAGCTGTAAGCGATTTTTCTGGCAATTTCTGTAAAAAAGTATTCTTTTTTGCTCAGAAACGATTTTTTCCACACCGACAAAATTAATTGAACAAACTTCAGACAACATACAAGGAAAACGTATAATATACAATTTGATGCATCTTTACATAATAAAATAAAATAAAATAAAATAGAATAAAATTATATCGAAGTAATAATAACTATAATTTATATAGAATGTTTTAATTTTGGGTGTGGGTGTGAGCGTGACAGAAAAGAAGACACTCCCACACCCACACCCACACCCACACCCACACCCACACCCACACCCACACCCCCCCACACCCACACCCACCCCCACCCCCACACCCCCCCCCCCACCCCCCCACCCCCCCCCCC